>CM035788.1:11871452-11931452 GCA_020466265.1 Siphamia tubifer
GATCTGCTGACTTCATGACAACTGATGGCCAGCATTGTGACACCACCTTAGACCATCTGTGTGCCTGCTCTCCCTTCTGCTGCTAAATTTTCACTCACTGTCATCCTTATGCACAATGCTCTGACTCTATGAAGTGAGCTTTTGTCTGCAGATAAACTCTGCTGTATGGAGCTTGTGTGGGATTTAATCAAGCCACACCCCAGTGACGGACATAGTTACAACAGTCTCCCAGTTAGCCCACATGAATGCTGATGCACATGGGTTCCTATTTATTCCCTGGGCACTTATGTTAGTTTTATACCAACGGTCAGGCAGTAGAGTGTATATTTATGCTGCATGGTTGCAAGCATCCCCCAGGTACCTGGAGCTCCCAACAACACAAACTACTGTTCTTCCCTTCTACTATCTTATAAAAACAAAACTAGCAAAAACCATCTGTTGATACTTGTAAGATGCTAGCTATAATAATAATAGAATAATAATAATCCTACTGATATGAACTGTGGAGACAGTTGAAAAGGGGGGATTGTGGTCTATCGTATGGGTGGAAAATCGTCTTGGGGGTCTCTAAAAACATTTTTCCCTGATTAATATGACACTTATGAATGTGCCGTTTGTTGTTGTTTGTAAAGGCTGAAGCATTTACTTAGCGTCCGCCCTTCAGTTTCAGTTCAGAGAAGTAATATAATCATAACATTAGCTAAAGTTGTCTTCACTACTAAAATAAAAACTATGGAAATACTCAAAATGTGATTTGATATTGAACGTTTTCCCAAGACTGATCCTCATATAAACAAATAGAATCAACATTCATATTCAAAATCATGATATCAACATTGAAATGCAGCATATTCTCAGATGGATAATATGAACCAGCTGTAGACAGTCTCCTGACAGTGAATATGCATCTGCAGCACAATGTGTCAGTAAACAGGATCATTCAGAAATGCTGAGACCAGTCAGATATCCCATTCATATATTCACAGCGTCACCCTCTGGGAGCTTTCAATGTGCACTTCTGAGCACTCAGCCCACTGAAGTGCTGCAGCTGGCACCAGCCAGCACAGCTCGCTTGCAAACTAGCTGCCACTCCAAAGAGAGAAAATAACTCCTACTCAGACCAAAACTTACCACA
This sequence comes from Siphamia tubifer, assembly GCA_020466265.1. NCBI lineage: Eukaryota > Metazoa > Chordata > Actinopteri > Kurtiformes > Apogonidae > Siphamia > Siphamia tubifer. The sequence goes on from CM035788.1 coordinate 11,872,588, forward strand.
GCCTTTTCATTTACATGCCAGGCAAAGAGTACTTTATCGTAAATGTTTGACTGGCAATAATGATCCCGAACAGTGACTGAAAACATTCAAAGATGACTATAATTTCAGTATTTTAAGTGCTTTCTCTTTTGTGAAATGCACCATATTGGGTTTAGAAAGGTTTTAAATGGAAGCAAGGTTTAACTGGAAATGGGGCACCTCGGCAGTGAGATAGTAGTAGTGGTTACACTTAGGCCCAGATAGTCCTGGCAATGCAGGAAAGCAGCCCAACTCTACATCCACCAGTCGCACTGAAGTTAGAGCCAAGGATAAAAGCAGTCTGATAAACTCAAGATTTTTCATTTTGCACTGCTGTTTTCGTCACCCCACCAAAACACCACTCTGTCTGTCTCCCTCTCTCTCTCTCTCTCTCGCACACACACACAATCTACTCTCCCTACCCCTGATCACTGCTCTGGCATGACTCCATCATGCCCTTAGTCACCTCCCCTTCTCACCCCTTGCAGCCCCTCACACACATGCACACTTTCCCACACACAGTGCACATTTCACACATGCAGACGCTATCTCTTCCCCCGATACTAGGGTCCCCCCTAAGCCTGAGGAAAATGGCCGTCACGGAACCCCGCTAACGGGAGGCCTCTCATTAACCGCAAACCAAGAGAAAGGAATGAGAGGGAGGGAGAGAGACAGAGAGAGCAAGCAAACGTATTACTGTTGCAATATTAGCTGATGGAGGGAGTGGGGAGAGTAGAGGGGTGGGGGAAGGATGAGGGTAAAATGGGGGGACCGCGGTGTGAGCATCGACCCACAGAACACTCTCCCACATGTGGAGTCAATTAGGAACAATCTTGTTTTCTACCCACCGCTGCAAAAGAAAGGAGGGTTTCCTGGGGCTGTGTGTGTGTTCCTTGTTCTTCTATCCTGGTGGGGACCTTGACCTGATTGTAGGCTTACACTTACCTGTGGGGACTCGAGTCACAGTGGTGACAAGAATTGTGATGCACCTGGGTAAAGCCTGAGTTTTGATGGTCAAGACTTGATATTATGGTTTGGGTTAAAATGAGCTTAACTTCAGGGATTGGCCGTGACATTTAAGATTTGAGTAAGAGGCAAGGAAATGTGTTATGTCAAACTGTGTTCTCACAAGGATGGTGAAACAAATGACTGTGTGTATGTGCGTACACAAGACAGAGACTGAGTTAGGAAGGGGAGTGAGAAAGCCTGTTTTTTTTTCTGAAAACCTGCCAAAGAAATAGGCCGGATATTTGGTTTTATATCAAGCTGTTTTAAGCTCAAAGAGTCTGAGTTGCAGTGTTTTTGCCCGTTGTTCACCGTCAAATGAGCATGACTTCAGCAAACCGCGACATGATTACGCGACTGCAGGGTGAATGACACCGAAGGAGGGGGGAAAAAATCCTCTAGGGCTCACAGCATGCATGAATGATGCACACATGTCCCCATCACCACCGTGTGCATCTGGTGAGACACAAGCGTCACTACCAACTCCGCTGGGAATTCCAGACACACACAAAATCACAGGCCACTTCCTTGGTGTCAGACAAGAGGAAGTCTCCCCTTTAAAAGATTCATGGCCGCTTCAATTATGTATCCTCTTTCAAATTGTCGTGTTTAGACAATTTTCATTATTCATCCGTTTCAAGATTGATGGCTCCCAGTCGGGTGGGCGGTACGGCGTAAACAAGCGTCTACACCACTGTTGATTTATCTGGGTAAGATCAAAACGGCAAGCACAAAACAAAGGCCCCTTGCTTTTCACGTCTGCATCAAAGGGACATTAGAACAGTCACTTTTTAGACATTTTCAGGGGAGGTTTGTCTCATTTCAAAGGCTGACAGACATCAAACATTGGACGGACGCACAGGGGACTGGGCCTTCCTGACCCACGGCTCACCTCAAACACAGGTGTGAAGGCAACTGCTACAACGCAGTGTGGGGAGTCTGGGCAGAAACACCACCGTTGGGAGAGTCTTTTCAAACACACTAAGTGTACAGACACATGACCGCTCACATTCCACTTATGCCACAACACACGTGTACAGAAAGGTGAGCTACAACAGATGATAACCATAGCTCATTATTTCCTGTAGTAGTTCTGGCATGTAACCAAAGACAACCTTTCACCTTCAGGTCCTGCTGGAGCCCAGACTGCTCACTTCTCAAGAGGCCGGTCACAAAAACATGTGAAAAGGCACAGGAACAGCGATCGTTATTATTATTTTTTTTCCTTCTATACATGCGTGTCTGTTTCTGTCACATATCGACTCATACCTGAATGTGTCTGAGAGAACAACGGCGAGTTTTCCAGCACACCTTCAAAGGCTCGCCTGTTCCTGGGGGAACATCAACTGCCCCGTTTCACCCTCTTTTGAACAGCAAGCCCCCACCCTCCCAACAAAAAATAGCTTATGACACAAAAGCTGAAGGCTCAAGGTCCCAAAAAGGCCTCATCCCCCAGGGGGGTTGTGTTTAATAATGTCGCTCCACAATAAGAAAAAAAGTGGATCAGTTTTTAGAGAAAGAGAAAGTTATTGTGGACTGGTCTCCACCTCCCACTGTGTACTGAACAGAAGTCGATGAGCTAATGCTATTCAAAAGGCCCACTATCAAGAAAACACTGAGTGGGGGAGGATAGGTATGCATGTGTCTATTTATGTCTTCTTACCAGTTGAACATACGCCACTTTATAGTCTGGCTTCTTAACTTTCTGGTTCAGATGATTCCTCTTCTTATTGGTGCCTGGAAGAAAAAAAAAATAGCAGGTATTGCATTTGTCTGCCAAAAGAGATGGTAAAATTAAAAGATGTGAGATTCAGATGATGGTCCAGTGATAGTGGCATTACCGATATATACAGTGAATGTATGACAAGACCAACAACAAAACAACTCCTGTGCAACAGTGTTATGAAAATACTGATGGAAACAGTAATGCAGTAATAATCACTAAATTAAAACACAAACAATGCTACTAAAACAAAATAAAATCACATGGACAATCAGGTTCAGTTTGATCTGTCGCCATCCCACTTCATCTTCAGTAAAAACACTGAAAATGGCACAAAGTATACAACAGCTGAAGTAGGTATATAGCAGAGGTGGGTAATTCCAAGTCCATCAAGTCAAAGTCCAACCATGTATTGGTTCCAACCTGTTCACTGAACACAGGTGATTCTACTAATTATCCCATTTACCTGGATGAGGCATTGTGCTCATCAAAATGGGCTGGTTCAATGAACAGGTTTGAACCAATACATGTCAGGACATTGACTTGATGGACCTGGAATTACCCACTTCTGGTATATAGTATATATAGTATATATTTTTTCAGACGTCATAAGTACAGGCTTTCCTTGTAACACCTGAAAAAAAAAAAAAAAAAACACTATAAATGAAAATCTAAACAAAATTTGTTCACTTCTATAATATAAAAAAAACATATATTCTATAAAATAAAAAAACTGAACAGGAAATTAAAACTTTAAACCGTAAAATTGTTAAAATGTACATTTAAATGCAATATTTTGTTATCTGGGTACTTTCAGTGTGCTTCCACACAGGAAGATGAAAGAAGGCACCAAATAAACATTGAGGTGAGTGAATGTGACATATGATGATTATTCAGTACAGGAATTGTTTGTGTGAGAGCTTCAAAAACAAAAGGAAATGAAATGCCATGACAGAATTTAAAGCCATTTATGAAAGTAATATAAAGAGTTGCATCGTGATATATATGGTATTGATATAAAATGCTATAGTGCGATGGAGAAAACTTTTAGTCAAATCACCTACTCCCAGTCTGACACTGATGCAGACACAGATGTTCATTTGAAATGCAATTAACAGTTTTAAAGATGGAAAGTATTTCATCCATGTCACAACAATGTTTAATTACTTTTTCTAATTATACACTAGAATACATGCTTCTATATAGTGAATTTCATCATGTCTGTAACAAAGCAGCAGCCAGATCCAGATAATGAGTGAGGGCCCAGCAGCTCCTGTCACACCTCTCTAAGAACATGTGCAAATTAGGACCTTCTGACAAAGATTGAGGTGCTTCAAGCAGGTAACAATAAAATCAATCAAACAATAACAAATAGCGCATCAACCAGCTCATCCCTGTGTTAGAAATCGAATCTCAATAAGACTTTGGTGGTCAAGTCAACAGGCCCTCTGAGTAAGTGCCATTGCCATGGGAACAGTTTATGACATGAAAAACAAGGGAAACATTCCGCTGTAATGAGTCATTTGTGTGTGTGTGTGTGCGTGCGTGTTGGTATATTGTGTCTATGTGGTACGTTTAGCTAGTAATCACTAGCCAGACAGGCCAGTGCTCAGGGAAAGCCCTGAGCAGGGTTGTAAAATACCACCACCACCACCACCACCACCACCACCACCCCCCCTCAGCTAAATGGAGGCCCCTGTGTGGGTGGGAGCCAGAGGTAACAAAGTGTGTGTGCCTTTGTATGTGTTTGTGATTACACTGCTGATGAGGTCCATGGGGAAATGCTGTAGAAGAGCAAGGTAAGAAACTGAGCTGTCTGTTAATTTAAAATTTTAATTTATACACACACACATTTGTGTGTATATATATATATATACAAAAAAACCAATAACGCATAATAGGCTATGGGTGTTTCTTTCAAAGCATGTAGCCATAGTGCATACAGACAGAGCTTTCATACAACATTCGCAAACGCAAGCACAATTTCTCCCACTTTGAGATTGCGGTTTGGCAGCCAGCTATCATGTTACAAATCCCAGGCCAGAGAGGTAACCATGGCAACTTCTTCCAAAATATCCCTGCCGCCCATGGAGGGAAGAAAGGGTCGTTTGCACCCCTCTCTCTTCACTGCTTGTTCCCGTCTTTATGCTGCCAATTGAGTGGAACTCCTGACGCAGACAGGGATACCTTCTCTGACGCACCTCGGGATCACCAGGGGCCCTGAGCTGCCCTTTTTTCTCCATCCCCATGTTTCCCCACACAGCTCACTTCTTTCCTTCCACCTTTCCACCCACCCTGGGGCTTTCCTTTAACCTAGCTTTTACTGACACAACCCTAATAAACAACGTTAATGGGTCCTCCGCACTGTGGGCTAGGCTAAGCTAGGCGCCTCTCTCTCCCTCCCTGCCTCTATGTCTCCTTGCCAGTCTCTCCTCCAGAGTTAGAGGGGGCTCCTCGTGGCCCTTTAGGCACAGCACAGAGGGGGCACATGCCTCATCTTTTTGCCTGCTTAAAGCTATCCATATGTCTTATCCCTCTGTTCTTCCTTGAACTTGGAAATTCCTAAACTCATAGGGAGCCCCCAAAACAGTCCATGCAAACCCAAACTGTTTCCTCTTCCTATAAATAGCCAAGAGGATCTTAAAGTTAGTGACATCACACTCTTGGTAGCTGTATGATCACCCTTGGTTGGACCAGGACAAGGGAAATAAGGGGCTGGGATGTGCAGAGGGGATGGAGCATTTAGTGCTCTTGAAACTTCAGGTTTGTAAGTGCAAGAGTATGCGTTGCTGTGGAAGGAGCATGGGGTATCCTGGGACAGCTGGAGGCTGGAGTGCCGCAGCAGCAGATTTTCAGATAAGCAGCTGTGTGTTAGGGGAAAAGGAGAGCCAGGCACGCTAACCACTACCGCAACAAGCCACTGGAAAACACTTGCCCTGCTGCATATCAATGGGAAGACCAATTATATCATAAACTGAAACTACTATCACTAATATCCACTGGTATGACAGTTTAAAGACTGTTTAAAGACATGAAATAAGTTCAATTATAAAGGTGGTTGTTATTGAAATCATCTCAAACATCCAACTTGATGTTACATTTATATATGTGTAATGACATGATCTAAAACAAAAAAATATATATTTTAGATGAATCACCATTACATTGCTAATATCATAAAAAAGTCCTAATTCATTGGGGTCTCCCATAATTGCTTAAGTATTGGACCAGAATTGTTGATATTATGATGAGATGGCAAAACATTCTTGGAAAAGTGGGAGATGAATGGTGGGCCTTCCCTGAAGGACTGGGTGGCTTATAAAAAAACCCAAAACATAATGCAAATTAGGGCAGAGAAACATTCACTTAGGCCTGAGATAATGTAAAGATGGAAGCACCACATATTTGAGTAAAAGAAAATTATTTTTTCGGGGTAAACGCTAACTATGCCATGTGTTGATAGACTGATATATTGGTATTAATGTCACAAAATAAATATCTAAATCATGTGATTAAAAATGTACAGTTTACATAAAATAAACTATGAGGAGCTGACATGACTTTGAACTCATTAAAGCCACTGTTCAGAGAAGCCTTTTGTGACTCTCAGCATGTCCTTAAAGCAAAACACTGGACACTCACCAAACTGAATCCTGGTCCGTACAACTCCCACAGGGACATTATAGATCTTCTCCATGTAACTCTTTACATCACACTTGGTCATCCTGTCCAGAACAATCAGAGATACAAACAAACATAAGTACAGAGAAACACAAATGTGAGAGCAGAGGCCTGTAGCGTCAGCGTTACAGGTTGGGTGGCTCGAATGCAAGTGTGTGATAATTGAATGATGGAAGGCATCTCAACATTCCCCAGTATTACATGAAACATCACTGTCCATTAATTCTACTCCATTCAGACCAACGTAGAATGATACGGCCCATTTCCATTCTGGATTCTCATAAAGCCTGCTGTTCTATTACCTACTGTAACAGACAGGACACTCCCATATAAACCCATATTCTGCTTTTATTCTCTGGACCATAAAGTGGAGGGAAGAGAAATGTGAGTGTCAGTGTTCATCCACTTAGTCTATATATATTGATCGTGCCCAGTGAAACCCTACACAGGAAGTGAAGCTAACAGCAGCTGAGGCTAGCCCACCAGGCGGCATTTGGAGCGGATTGCTCCGACCAGAGGAAGAAAGGCTTTTAACTGCTAATCAATCTAGCCAATTGGATTAGTCTGGTAGAGAGCACTTCCCAAATGTGCCTGACAAAGTGCTTAATAGCGACGCTGTGGTCTGACATGAGTGCCTCGGATATGGCTTCTTATATCACCTCATATGTTTCTTTGATAGAAGAGGATAATGCAATATTCCTGTTTTTTTAGGGGAAAATGCACAGTACCTCAAGCTCTGCTGCAGCAATATTAGCCAAGGTGAGGCCAAACCATTTGCATGAGAAAACCCCATCTGTGAAGACAAAGACTCTTTGTACCTAAGAGTGATGTAATATATGTTCCATGCAGTACAAACAATAGCTTTTCACTCTATAATGGGCTAAAACTTTGGCAAGTCTGAAACTGATGCAGCCCTAGAACTTCCCTTTGACCTGCTAAGTTTATCGAGAGAGGTAAACTTACAATTACAACGCACAGTAACTCTTTCCACATTTGACTGCACCATTATAGAAGCGGGATGGTTTGATGTGGTGGCTCTTGATTACGATAGTTGTTTTTTTTTTTTTTTTTTTTTTTTTAAACTAAATGCAAACTTAGGGCAGATGTCTTTGAGACAGGAAAGAACTAAGTGCTCATTGAGATCTCCTTTTCAGATACTCCACACCACTAGGGAGTGGAGGGGTGTCTGCATTACTGGGTGACAAAAGATGTGGATTAATTTACCAAGATTTCTTTAGGCTTACTTTTCTCTCTTTGCCCAGTCATCAGAAGTGAGATGTATTTCCCCAGATGTGGCCTGCAGAGGAACCTTTCTGCTCTATTTGCACCCACCTCCCCCAATAACCTCTGTCTCACAGTGTGTGTACCAAATGGCAATGAAGCAGAGCAGAATCACTGGGGGTACTTGAGATCAAGGCAGGAAGAAAGCGTGTGGCTGCTCTGAGGGAAGAGTTTTCCTAGAAAGCACAGGCAGGAAGAGACTGAAAGTGACTGGGAGTACAGGGACTCCTGTGAGTCATCAGCAGACGGAGCACTGATACTGATTAATGGGGAAAACATTTTCAAAACCCCCACTGTCTTTACCACTGTAAATATACAGCCAAGACATAACACATTACGTGCTGCAAAATTTAAGGCATTAGTGCCATACTTGACAACTCCCATTTTATGCAGCTTTATATAGCTCAACTCAACTATAGCTCACAGGCAAATACGCTTTATACAACATATTAAATCTCGTCATCTGAACCCGCATTACCCTTAATAGGGTCACAGGGGTCTGTGGGGGCCCAATCCAGCTACAATGGGTGAAGGCGGGGTACACCTTGTATGAGTCTCCAGTTCATCTCAGGGCTGAACATGTATAAACAAACAATCACTCTCACATTCACACCTATGGACAATTTAGATTAACCAATTAACCTATCAGTGCATGTCTTTGGACATTCAATATATCGCGCAATACATACAATTGCAGGATAATAGGGGGTCTGATGTATGTAAAGTGCTATATAAATAAAGTTTGATTGATTGAATATATTAAATATGTGTGACAATTTTAGTTACTTCTCAGATTTATAGTTTTTCATTCACTTTCGGTCATGTGAAAACTACATATTTCCAATATGCTGATTTTGAATGTCCATGATAAACTTAAGTATTAAGTGTCTTCATGGGTTCAGAAATCTCTCCTTAGGTCAACTAAACTATTAAGACCTCTTCCATAATGCTATACAACTTCTATACTGGTAAAACATTGACAGGGACTATTTTTCTGTACAATGAGTGCAGTAAAATGGCAAATAATGCCCTTCCATGTGGAAATATTTTGGCACAGTTAAACATAGCTGAGTTTTTTTTCCTGAACCGAGTCAGATCAGTTGAGAAAATAGAGTACATGACTCCCATCCTAGCGATGAAATGTAATCTAGTCTGAGAAAAAGCCTTGGGCTGAAAGCTGAGGAGAAAATGTCAAGTTAAGCGTGTGCATAAACAAGGCTAAACTTAGACAAAGGGCGTGGTGTCTTCAATAGTGATGCAGGCAGCATCTGATCACCATCCCAGTATAAACTCCCATCTGACTATACAAGCTAACCTTTCACACGTCTGCCTTTCAGGAAGAATGAAAACCTGCCTCCAGCAACTGCCAGGGCTAAAGGCATCGTTCCTCAGCAACTGGTATATAATTACACGCAAACACACATGCTACAAAGATTCCTAGCCCGAGATGATGAAAGAACTCTAAACACAAAACCTAGAAAGGCATCAAATGACGCAGGCGATGAATTAGGTTCAATTATGGGTTGTTGTTGCCAAGCAGGTTTCAAGAGGCACACTGGCATCACTGCCGGCAAACCCTGGACAAGAGAAAAATTTTATTTAGTTTTTATTTATCTGTGATGTTGTAGCGGTCATTAAATATGATTCCTACCATTTATTTTGTACTAAACTCCCCAAAAATTCAATTTTTGCCATTTGTAATTACTTCATATCAAGTATAAATTTGGAAGATATCAGTCTTAACGTGCTAGTGGTGGTTAAATGGCAACATGGCAGAAAACAACTTCTACCCATATTATTTAGTTTTCTGCCACATAGTGTTCCTCTCATGTGGAACCATTGAATACACAATCTCCAGGAACAACTTCTCACCTGTGATGTAAAAGTAAATTGTAAAAGTAATTTGACTGTTACAGGAACATTCTGAAATCATTCATATCATCTCTGTCTTCTTGCTCAACAATGTGAAGTAATTTTTTAACACCTTAACACAATAACATAACCCATCCATCCTGTCACTGTCAAAACCACTTAGTCCTCAAGAGGATCCCCAGGCTGCTGGAGCCTATCCATGCTACCAACAGGCAAACTGAATGTTTTTTTGCCAGTTCATTGCAGGACACAAACAACATATAATGGAATTCTATTATAGGCCAGCCCAGATTGGAATCCTAAATCAACCTGTCCCAGATTGGAATTCTGATCTGGGCTGGGCCAGATCAGAATTCTGGAGAGATTTAACATGATAAAATATAGTTATTATAATGAATCAAACTATAAATACACTCAGAGAACACATACTCTGCCAAGGCAGATCAGCCACCACCCCTTTTCAATTCTGGGCTGACCTATTATGGAATTCCAGTCTGATCAGGCCAGATTCAAACCTGGGCTTTGACATACACTACATCGCCAAAAGTATTTACTTACCTGCCTTGAAATATACCAAAGGGCCATCCTATTCTTAATCCATGGAGTTTAATATTACATTTTAGTGTTCTGCAACTGTGTCTGTGTCTGTGTGTGTGTGTGTGTGTGTGTGTGTGTGTGTGTGTGTGTGTGTGTGTGTGATGATTTTTTTGTATGGTGTGGCATCAATAATTTCAACGGGGCATAGCGCCACTAGTGGAAAAGCTGTGTTGTCCCAAATGTCTTGCTTCAGCACCAAGAACACTTTGGACATTTATATATACTCTTAAATTTGTGGGAACAGTTTGAGGATGACCCCTTCTTGTTCCAACATGACTGCGCACCGGTACACAAAGTAACAATCTAAGGTCCATAAAGACAAGAATGAGAGATTTTCATGTGGATGAACTGGACTGGCCTGAACACGGTGACCTGACCTTTAACCTCATACAACACTTTTAGGATGAATTAGAGCGCAGACAGAGAGCCAGGCCTTCTGTCCAATGTCAGTGTGTGATCTCACTAATGCTTCTGGGAGGAATGGTCAAACATTTATATAAACACACTCCTAAACCTTGTGGAAAACATTCCCAGAAGAGTTGAAGCCGTTATTGCTGCAAAGGGTGAACTCACATCATATTAAAGCCTATGGATTAAGAATGAGATGTCAAGATAAGGGTGTTAGAACTTTCTCTTATCCTACACACCAGTGAAGCAGGGTAAAATTTCCACCTATGGTTCCGTTTACAGAACTAAAATAAGTCGCTGACAGATGCATCGATCTCTATGAAACTCTGTAAGTATGCTGACTGTATGTATAGAAGTATTTAGACTTTTGTGCACTGCAAAAATCTAAACCTTACCAAGTGTAATTTTCTCATCTCTAGTTAAAATAGTTCATCACACTTGAAATTAGACAATCACATAAATAGTAACTATTCACTGGGGGGGGGGACCTATTTTAGACAATACATCTGGAAATTCTCATATGAGGAAATCTTACCAAGATCATTTTCACTTGCTCCATTTTTCTTAATTCAAGGGTTTTTTTTTTTGCTTAATTCAACTAAAAACAAACATCTGCCAATGGAACAAGTGCACGTTGTTTCCAGATATATTTTCTATAAATAAATCCTTATAACTCACTGAGAAGTTACTCTTTAAGTGATTATGTCTATTTTAAGTGTGATGACATATTTGGACTAGAATTGGGGAAAAAAAAACACTTGGAAAGATTTGGAATTTTTCCAGTGTAGTTGTGGAAAATCAGGTGACCTTCGCCTTTGTGGATGAAAACCTTTCTATGACATAGTTGTGTGAAATTATCTTCACAAGTGTTGAATAAATTCTTTGAAGTTATAGCCAAAGCCAGTGTCTTGAGGCTACATGCACAATAACCTTGACATTTGACTTCCAAAAATCTGATCAGCTCTTCTCTAAATCCCAGTGAAAGTTAAAGTTAAATCTAAAGAAATTCCTTGACAGTCTTCCTGGGTTATCATAATCATGCACAGACATGATGTGATTGCATCCACAACTTTTTAACACCATGTTTTGTTTTTTTTTACTAAATCTGTACAGGAATGTACCTAAACATGTACATAGTCGATGACCAAAAAATACATGATAACCTCTGTAACTGACTAATTTGGTAATTCCATCTGAAGGAGTTTCATTCAAGACCAATTTTTGGAAAGTTTTCTTACTAAACGTGTTGTGTTACAGACAATTTAGAACAGGCCCAAAGCCTAAAGCATCCCCCAGGCTTTGGGGCTTGGCCTTCTCCTGTTCATTCTTTATACGCTTCCCCTTGGAAACTTTATCCGCTACCATGCCCTCCACGTCCACCGCTATGCTGCCGACATTCAGATACATCCTCAATGTATCATCTGATATTGCAACTACATCTGCCCTCACCTCACTGACGTCATCTCATTGAGGTATGGCAACTTTCTCAAACTCAAACAGAATCAAACCGATCACTTAATCCACAGGAAGCTTCTCACTCGACAAAAGGCAACCATGTTTATTTGGTAGCTTCATTTTATCTCTGGTTAGTTCATTTTATCATGATGAGTCACGCTTCAATCTTGTGCATTCTCCGCCGTACAAACTGAATGTCAAGCAAAAGGCAGTGCAAATTACTAATCACTACAGCAACATTTGATTCACAGAACGTGGGGTGTTTCTGTAGTCATGTAGTTCTTGTTTTATGAGGATCACAGTGTTGTATAGAGATGATTCAGTGACCGTTGTACTTCTTGTGGCTAACATGAATCCGTCTTGGAAAGATTGCTTGTTTTAGCAACTTTATTTGGCAAACCACTGGAAGGCTTTAATGTGGCTGCTTGTTTGATAGAAACTCATCCTTGCGTACATGTCTCACTTTTATAGTTCCTTTATATTAGAAGATAAATTATGATTGCAAAAGCAGAATGGAAAAGACAATATTTCATCTTTGTAGCAAGTATCAGAATAAAAATTACACCAGCAGAAAATACACGATTACATCAATTAAAAAACAAACAAAAAAATCAGTCCTATTCCATACAACAAACTAATCTCAAAACACATAAAGGATTGCTCAATATAGAGAGCTGTAGTTTTCCTCTAGCAAGAAATATGTGCCCTTATGCAGGTCTTGGACGTCCTGTTAGTTGTACCCTTTATTAATAGGTCATAGGTAAACACTTAAAATGTCACGATGCACAATTGCAAACACACACACACACACACACACACACACAACATCAAAGTAAATTGTGTCAAAGCGGCTTAGTGGTGAGAATGAAACAGGAGAGTTGTTTTCTGCACAGATGAAGGCAAAAGAAAGCCGCTCCTCATTGTCAGCCCGCTCCATTGTCAGCTTTGGACTGAAATACGCACACTCACTACCTTAACCCTCCCATCTACACAGACAATACAAGCACAGAAGTTGCTCAGCACTAAGTATCAAGATCATAATAGCAGACTTTGTTTAGAGGGAACGCCACTGAGGAACCTGAGACTTAGAGAAGAGACAGTTGAGAAGTTGATTGTATAAGAGCAGCGTGTGAAGGATTATATTTATTGTGCAGATTTTGGTCTGACAATAGGACAGACATAGATCAAAGAAGAGGTCAACTGAAGTCACTGAACCTCTTAGGGATAGACAGGTCAGTAAAGACTCAAGAGTTAATTACAATAGTCGACGAGCTCCCTGAATGACTCCCTATGACATAAGCTGCAGTTAATTAGCGTGAAAAATGACCTTGTTTTCAAATTGGGCCATGTGTTTATGAGATGGAAGTGGCAAACAGAAACATGACGATTGCTATGACGAACATGTCATTGTTTGATCCAACAGGTTAGCTTTCGAAGAGTAAAAAAAACAAAAAAAAAAACAAGACTGAGCTATGGTGTTGCTGGATCAGTTTGTTCCAGCCTGAGAAACTGTTGGATGGTCTGGTTTCATAGTTATTAGACAGTGTAGTAGAATGAAATGTGACTGAGTAGTAAAGTGAACACAAGGTTCAGTGTTGTGTTCCTCTCTTTGTGTGTTGGTGCTGGCCTCTAGCCATGCCAGGTGAGGTACAAGAGGTGTATGTGGGTGTAAACCTAGAAATTCGATGATGTTCCTTCGAGAGAGGAAATACTAACATAGCACAAAAGGTTTGAGAACAATCAAAAAGACAAACAAACACTTCCCTCTAGCAGGTAGAAAGAGAATTACGAGAGAACACAGCCCAGGTGTCTGAAACAACAAGTGCCAAAGAGGGATTGGTCTTGGACGCATTGCAAAGTGTTCAAGAAAAGCACAATAAACACCAAAGCCTAGGGTGGGACAGAGGGAGAGGAAAGAGAAAGCCCTGTTCAGATAGCAGAAGAAAGCGAGTGAATGATATGAGTGAGAGCTCAACAAAAGTAGAAAAAAAAACAAGACAGAACAAGATAGATCTCGCTCCAAGGTGTCTTCGAGACAAAAGCCACCTTGTGTTATTGACCTGAGAATTCCCACATTTCTCCTTGTCATTAATGGCTGCTCCGCACTACAACAGCTTACTCACACACCAACACCACCTACTATAAAGAGTCATAACTTCATCTCCACTACCATAATGAGCAGACTCATCAATTAGCAGAAAGTGGGAGTAATGTTTTGCTTGTGTCGCTGTCTCTCCATGTGTGCATTTACGTCATAGAGAGGATGAGAAATAAAAAACAATAATATTTCAAGGGCATAGTGAGGCCCCAGCAGTATATCAATCAGTCATGAACCTTTCCCAAGAATAAAAGACTGCAAAAAATACACAACACTCCCTGCACTTAGCCACTTTTGTACATATGCACACACAGACAAACACCAGTCTCACAAACTGACTTGCACTGAAAAACATGCGCAAGCACACAGACACACACACACATACACACAATTACATAAGTACCCTAGGAGTTTGGCAGAGAAGCGGCAAGAATCAGAGTGGGAGGCCAGGCACCTGGATGAACAGATTATGGGCTAAACCCCACCAGAGACACATAGATGATCTGCCTGAAACTTCAATTTTTCTCCCCAGTGTGGGCTCTGGGCCTCTCTGCGCCAGAGGAGCAATGCTAACCTCACTGACCTTGGCTTGCACATGAAGTCAAAATCAGCTCATCAGTTGACTGGTAAGGACCTCCTGTTGAGTTTCATGGCCAAATATATATATATTGTCCAAACCCACAAAACTTGCAAGAAGTGCAAGACAATCAACAACATATAAAGCAAGATAATATTCAAGGGCAAAACTAAAAAGCAGTTTTGGGTTTCACTCCTCTAATAGTCTGGAATGCGGCCCAAATACCCACAATAACGCCTAACAAGTACACTCTTGACCTCACTTCCCACCCATGTCTGCCTTTCACATATCATTGCAAGTGAGTTCACTAAAGACAGCCAGAAGTGGTAAAAACAGTCCATACTGTCAGGACTGCTGCCTCTGGTTTCTGCTCTTGAGGCTGCCATGCCACCTGGTGGCCATAATGACCACCACCAACCAATTCCAGCTGCATTTAATGGTCCAAGAGCACGTCAGAGAAAAGAAATTATTGCAGTCTGAGATACAAAACATTATGTAATAGGTCTCACTGAGCCCAATGTGGTGAAATAGTTTAATAGCAATATTAACAACTGGAAATACCAAAAAATAAAGGTTTTATAGTCCTCAACATATTATTCTAACAGTTTTAACACAAGCTGGATGTCACTTACTGTAAGAGAAACTTTGCAAAAGTCTTAGGCCAGTGTAACATTTATTGTTTTAACAAAGTTCTCATGACTACATATTTGCCAAGGCACAGGAAATATCTATAGCATTTAAAAAACAGATGTTTCAAGAAAAAAAAAACTGTTTGCATTTGACATGTCTTTATACTTTCCACAGTCAATGTTTCAGAAATTACCAACATTATTTTTCTGTTGTTCATTCCACACATTTATTAGGATTATAAATGTGGTAATTTTTGTAGTTTTAGGCCACTTTGTGTCAGATACAGACATCACACTAAGTACTGACTTTATGCTGGAGGGGGTATTTAGTTCTGATTATTGTGTACACATTATCTGTATTATCTTGTTAGACCTAAAGAGAAGGGAGCTGCAAGACTCAATAAACTACGTGCTTGTTCATGTTTTTAACACCACAACTGATAAAACCTAACTTTGATTAACAACACATATATGGAGAATTCAGTTAAAGTGTTTGGATTCTGTTTCATGTAGTGCAAGCCACCTACCTGAAGGTGGTGTAATAATCTAAGAAAAATGTATAGATGTAGTTTGACATCCTTAAAGCTGCATCACCAATTTTTCATCAAAGCTGTAAAATCTCAGTCATACCCTAAGTATCACAAATCAGTTAGTCATTCTTTGATTACTCACCTGACTCTCTTCCCTCACAGCGAACAAACTTCAAGTGTACTCCACCAAAAACAATCCATTTGTTTACAAATGGAGCCGGTAGGTCACTTTGGCATTTTCAGATTTTCGCTGGAAAGCGGAAGTTCACACAGCCATATTATGGTTGCATCCTGGCAGAAAATGCATGGCTGGAGCTTTGCCGAGTACAGTAAGTTACAAGGATGTCTCACATTTCACACATCAAATGAATTTGACTTTGTATATTCACAAGTAAATACATTACATTTCTATAACCAAGTTGTTATACATTATAGCCATGTACAGCTCCAGAATCAAAATCAGAATATTTTATTGTACCCTTGGGTAAATTCCATTTACAGTGAGCGAGTCACCTCATATTGTAAGCACTTAGGACACCACAGGATAAGACAAAGTGATGACGGTGCTGAAGCTAAAAGAACTAAGAGGACAGCCCCCAAGAGAAGCTCAAACAGTAATAATGGATAAAAATGTGCCATCCATGAAAATAAGATAAAAGAAACTGAAAAATAAATACATAAACACATAAATAATGCTGGAACTTATCGATACCACTGATGGCTGTTTATGATCCTAAAAACCCAGTTATACTAGTCTTTATGAGGGCAAACACACCAATTGTTTAAATGAGTATTACTGTGTTTCATTAAAGTTTAGTTCTCAGTTACCACAGAGCTGAACGCCATTCAGTATTAATTGTGTTTTGAGTTATCACACCTTGTACTACATTTTCTCTAGCAAACCAGTATAGTCTAACCAGCTAAAAATGCAAGATTAACAGTGTCATCACAACACAAATAATTTTTCTGTGATGCATGTTCACACAATAACAGAAAATATTTGTAAACAGACTTACTCCATTGGGATTCGAAACTGAACAATGTCAGGAGGCTGCTCTTTTCCAGGCCTAACCAGAGTCAGGAACCAGTGGGGTCTGAAGAGCCTCAGCTGTGGGTTACCCAGCTGATACAGGGGATAGCTGAGGAGAAAGGAAGAAAATATCAGTGACAGCAGTTCCCACAAAACATTTCTATGAGCACATTGTCAATGCTGTGTTTGTAACTAAGATTTATGGTGCAATTTTAGTTCAGTTTTTATCTGCCATAAAAGATTGCTGTCAAAATTTGAAGATATAAAAGAGATCTATCAAAAGAGAATCGTACCATTAAGAAGCACAGGGTGGGATTCACTATCCAAACCACACAGGAAATATTTGATGACTAAATATGACAAGCTGGAGGAAAATATGTTACTTTTTAATTGGTAATTGGCACGATTTTGATTAAAAACCATCTTTTTTAATGGTGCAGAAAACCAAACATTTTAGTTCAGCATTACAGAGGTTATAGTGAATTCTAAAATATTCAAATGAAGCATTAGCATTTTTTGGAATTTATAGTTTGGAAAATGTGTTGCGGGAAGCACAAATTCAGATTGGTTCTGTGATTCAGGAGGAGTATGCAGTATTTTACCATGACTGCCCCTATAACTAACTGCATGAATGTGCATAAAAGTAGAGGAGGGATAGTGTCACATAAGTAATCTACTTAATTCCACAATTAAGTTCTTTGTCACAACCAACATTCAAGATGAACATCCGTTTCAGTGAAAGCTTTTGCAGATTAGTTTGTAAAGAACTGGTGAATTTCTGCTCATTTCAACTATAACCAGCATCTTATTTAGAAAGTATGGAAGGAATTTTATTTAGTTTTTTTGAAAAAATGAGTCTCTTTACTTACGTACAATGCTTCTTAAACCAAGTAATACTTTCCAGAGCAATAACTGCCCTGAACACTCCTGTACCCCAGCAAAGGTGACTACTTGTATACTATGTATACCGCACTGAACAAGTCTACCTCAACGTTTACATACTGTACATTTGTATTCTACAAAGTTTACTCTTTATTTTTTAATATTTAAATTTGAAGTGCACCTTAAGGAAGAACCGGAAATACAATTTCGTTGTTCTGTAAACATGTTTATTGTAACAATGACAATAAAGGAAGTCTAAGTCTAAGTCAATATCAGACTACTCTATAAGATCCTACAGGCATCGCAAATGCTTTAATGATATTTAGTACAACAAACTACGAACACTTACTGACTACTAAAGGAATAATGCCACTATTTTCTCACGTAAACACTGGGTTACTTCAGTATTCACACATGAACACAACAAGCTAAATGTGATGTATCCTGAACACTAGCTACATGCTAACGACAGTACATTTTAGCATAGCTATTAGATGCTAGCTAAACGCTTGTTGTATACAAGTACCAACTAAGAACGACTGCTATAAACACAGTGAGAGTGGAAGAAGTTCCCTGAAGATGTTTCTATGTTGATAACTTCAGTGAGACAAAAAAAAAACAGATGAATGTTCAAAACATTAGCTCGCTAGCTTACAAAACGGCCATGAAAAAGATACAAATACAGGTTCAATCATCAGCACAGTAGACAATACTCGTATTTTCACCTAGTGCTATGAATACATAACTTAGTGCTTACAATATTCGGTTCGCCGCCATCACGTAGAGGCTAGCTTTGAAACATCCGCTGCAGTTTGTTGTTTTGTAGTCCTTTCAAGGTTGTCAAACGCTACACGTGTATTGAACTACTTCCGGGAACAATTGAAATGCGCGTGCGCACTTCCCTTCATCTGTGCCCTTGAAGACAGAGTTCAGAGGGTTAAGACAGGAGATCCCTCAGCAGCATTGTTTGATAAAATGAGACTGAAATATGCATCTGATTTCACTGTCATATAAGTATGCTCTGTCCATGCACACACACCATGAAACTTATATCAGTAATGATGAGGTTCCAGTTTTGGTTTATATGGTTATGTGAAGTTTCATAGGGTTTGAATAACTCCACAACTAATTTACTAAATGTACCATATTCTCCTCTAATCTTTATTTAGTGTCATTTATTCACTTTTGGGTTTTTTGGCTTTCCATAACAGGTAAAAACTAAATACGTTAATTGAATTCTTTGTTGAGCATGGTTTATCTATAAGTAAATGCCTAATGCAAACAAATAAATAAAGTTCAATTTAAAGGTCCAGTGAATATGATATATGACTTTCTAATTGCAGAAATTCTATATAATACTCCTGATTATTTAATTCATGTCTAATCCAGAGTGTGTCTAAGAGGACACACTTTGACCAATCAACTCTCTGAAGACTGAGATCAGGTGATTAATTGGATCAAGGCTGGTGTGCTGCTGCTTAGTTGGAACAAAAAACTGCAGCCACACCAACCCTTTGTGGAATGGTTTGCCCATGCCTGGTCTAATCAAAGGAGAAAAAAAGACAGTCAGTATTTCTTGGTGGTTTGTATGATTTAGAATGAGCCATTTATTTACAGAAGGGGAAGATCATTGTACACAGGACCCACCACAATAACTTTATCTACATCTATATTTTTCCAAACATAGGTCTGACTAGAGGTTTCCTTCTACGTTTGAGGACATACTAGAGCTAATATTCCATTAGCAAACTGAACTGAAATGAGAATGTTTTTTGCAACCACTGTGGCCACTGCTTTGCATACAGCACTAAGCTACATTTCCTCATACAATGAAACAGCAGCAGAGGGAGACTTCACCTCATTTCTCCTTCAGAGCAATTTCCCCTAGTGTCTGACCTCACACCAACTACGATGTGCTTACAGCAGGGGTAAGAATGATTGAAGGCCCCCTGAGTGGAACATGAGCCCCTGGCTCAGCTGGTTCAGACCTGGCAGTGGCAGGAAATGGCCTACATTGACAGCCCACACTATGCCAGGGAAGGAAGTTTCCATCAGTTAAGATACCATGTGTGTGTGTGTGTGTGTGTGTCATTTGATTATTACGCTGTCTCTGTAACACTGACCACACAGTCATTTGTTTAACTATATTAAAACAACACAACTGTCTCCACTTTTCTTTTTCTTGCCTCAGACAACAGGTATATTTGCTGCCATCACTTCTTCTTTAGTTGTTTACTTGTTTGTTGCTTTGGAATTACCTCAGCTGACATCAGTATACTGTATACTGGACATGGATAAACATTGCGAAGTGTAGATGGGGAGATCGCTTTCACATGACATACTGTAATGTGTTGTGTCCATTGCCTATTAAACATCTATTATATAAATAATTATGCTAATGAACCCCATTAGCTGTAAAAACACTGGCTTTGCTGACTGTTTATCAGAATACAGTGCATGTCAGTGCAATGGAGTATAATTTATGCATAGTAGTGGAGTTGTTTGTGGGTGTTTACTGGTTCTTGGATCAACCCATGTGGAATTCAACCCTCTACATTTCATAATATTTGTTACTACTGAAGCAGCTGAATGTGCGTCTACCTAAGACGGTGGAATGCTACACTTATAGTATAAGGAAAAAAAGCAATTAAAGATACAATGTCAACCACAGAGATGAAACTTTAAACTTGGTAAAGATGGGTATATATTTCTGAAATCGAACCTGTTTAAGTGTGTTCTTAGTGTTTTTGGTAGTGATTCAATGAGATAAATATCTGGTGTTAATTCTGCCTTCATCACCTCTATATGTTTTGTCAAAAGGTATTTGTGCATGTGCAGCTGTGTATAATGTGTGAAAGGTTGATTCCCAGTTATTTTGCCTCCTCTCTCTCCCTTGGCCCCAGACCTGGAGTTTTCTATGGCTGCAGTAGCAGTAGCAGAGATCATTACCTCAGTCTGGGTGCCAATGTTTAGCAAAGTTCCAGCCAGTACAGATCAGGCCAGGTCTATGGGGGGTGAAGGGGACCAGCAACATGAACCGGTGCAACCTTCAGCCAAAGGTCCGCTCTCACACTGTTGTCCAACTCTGCCATTTATAGATGTGATTCAAGCCTGTTTATTAACACACACAGTTGAGCTCTTTGGTGGAAAATAAAAGTAAACCATATTATTTAATTTCACTTGTTATTGTGCCAGCCATAAGAACACAAACTGTTCCTCTTCCAAATGACTCTGCAATAGAGAGCTCTGCTGCTCTCATTACTTTTTACATTTGCTCTTAGTGAAAAATGACGGTTGCTTATTACTCTTTCTTTTTTTTTTTTTCAGTTTTGCAGAAGCTGTAGTTTAGTTAATAGCCAGCCCACTCATCTACTCAGAGAAAAAAGCCACACACATATTTTTGCAGTTCTGTGTATTATGGGGACATTCCACTTGTTCTAATTATCTTGGATGATTTGCACAAACACATCATGCATATCTCTAACTTTCTCTTTTTAAAACAAGTCTTACCCCTCAGATTTAATGATTTACATTAAGGGGGTGTGCATTTTGTCCCTGTAAGGAAACAGAGTCACCTTGAAGGATTGTGTAAACAGATTCATATCTCTATAAGAAATAGATGGTTCCACATACTGTATGTATACATTCTGTTGCAAATTTCAGATACTCATAAACTAAGAGAAACTACACCTAAATGTGAGGAGTGTCTGTGTGAGAGAGAGAGACAGACAGAGAGAGAGAGAGAGAGAGAAAGAGTTGGAATGAAGGGTCAGGTCTGGGGCAGTGGAAAGTGGCTGTTTGTGTGACACTACAAAACAAGAGAAAGTGAGAGAGAGAGAAGATAGAGTCCTCTAACAGCAGAGGTGGATAGACGGAAACAGTTCGGTCTACAGCGGGACTGTCCCGCCAAGAACGGGCCATGCACTGGGGCCACATGGAAACTTTCCCCCTCTGATTCTCAGGCAGGCAGCCGGAGGAGAAGTTGTTGGTATTGAATATCCTAGAGAAGAAAAAAAAAAAAAAAAGGGGGGAAATGGTAAATTGAAGATCCAGACATGAAGATGGAAAAGTTTGTCAGTTCAAGTGAATAGTTTTGCATGTAACGGGACCCACTGTTGTAGCGTTTCTCTCTAAAGCCACTTCAACCTTGCATGAAGTACAGACCATCCTGATGTGTTGAATCGTTTACTCAAGTAATTGCTTGACAAAGAGATGCCATTTAGCTGTGTGTTTTTGTACTTTCACTTCTCACTGTATTGAAAGACAGACAAGTGATGGAGAGTGGATGAGGTGTAAAGAATGGACTGTCGCCACAGGTTAGTTACTTAGACCCTAGTTTTACTGCAATAATATGAATTGTATTTATATTTTTACATGCTCTGTATTAACATCTGAAAAAATAATACACGAGTCACATACAGTATACTAAGACTATACTACATTATGTGCATTGTATACCACAGTCAGGATTGAGGCGGAACTTTGTCAGGGGAGCCAATTATCATTTTTGGCAGCAGTTGTTTATAAAACCATTCTCATCCCCTGTTGACAATCTGTAGCAGATGTTTCATAGACAGAAGACTGTAGGCTTCAGTGGCTATCAGGTCTAACTGAACAAGACTGAAGGGAAAGGATTTGGAAAACACACCATCAGCACTTTAACAGTTTACATGAATGAATGTATGATGATATTTTAAGTAAAAAAAAATGACCATTTTTATTTGACCTGTAGTATAAATCAGCCTACCTTTTACAATTTTGTAATGGTGACAGAAACAGAAAATCTCTAAGGAGGTAGTCGGTGAGATTTACACACATTTGTGACTTAAATGATATATTTTTTTAATGAATTGCAACTTCACCTCCTCTAGCCTTAATAAAGTGGTGGACACCCTCATCACACAAAACATAAACCGTTAGCCTCTCTTCCAACGCACCTAATTAAAACCTTGGCCCCTTTGCTATCAACACTAAATGAGTGGTCAGATGTAGTGGCCAATTCAGGTCAGATTCCTCTGTTTTTTCATGTCCCATGTTCACACTCTCGGAGGGAGCGGGCGCATGCCACGCAGCAGTCCTCTGTCTATTAATAGACACAAGGGATGGAGTTGGGGGCAATCTGGACGGTGTGTAAATTTAGGCCCTCCCCCCTGGATGTTCCGTTGATGTCATAAGCTTGAACTCTGACCCAGGAGCCTGGCTGCCACAAGGCCCATGATTAACTTGAATTTCAGGGGTTTCATTGCAAGTGTGCATGCAGTCACACACACACACACACACACACACATTTACATGTCTCATGAGGACCAACTTTGTAATCAAATAGCCATTGGGTAGTGAGTGTAAACACTTTTTTTTTAAAATAAAATTAAAATAATGATGATAATAATTTGAAAATTAAATAAATATCTAATGAATACATACAAATAATAGTAATTAAAAAATTAAATAAATAAGTACAAATAAATAAATAATAAAATATATTTAAAAATTTCAAATTAGAAATGAATAAAAAAAATATCAACAAATAATAAAAAAATTTTTTTTAAAATAACGCATCTTCAAACCTTCGAAAAATACATGTTTGCCCTTGTTTCCTCCATGCTTCATGGAGACTTCCAGAATAAACAAATTTATGTATTTATAGGGCCACATCATTTCTATTTTACTAGTGGGGGCATTTATTTATATTTAACCCTTGTGGGGACCTGAATTTTGGTCCCCATAGTGTCAGCGGTCCCCATGGTGTGACTGTGTAAACATAAAAATGTCCCCATAAAGATAGGAATACACACAAACAATGCATTTATTCATATCAGATTATATGTTACACCGTCTACTGGTGTATGAGTATGTGTGTGAATGGGTCAATGAAAGGAATTGTAAAGCGCTTTGGGTACCAAGTGGTGTATAAAATGTGTTATTTAAGTATAGTTCATTTATATGTGGTTACATAAAAAACAAAATCTGAAATAGCTTGGAATCATATGTTGCCAAACATGATGACTACACCATCACCGGACATGAACTCATACAGAGACAGCAACTTGGTGTGCAGATGGAAGTGCTGTCCACTCCCTCCAAAAGACAAAGTAGCTTCTTGATCATCTGCCTGTTTTTAACCTGAACATGTGTCATTCAAAACTAGATAAGTCGCAAACAAATGGTACCAATAACTTGCAGAGATTTTGAGATCTTTTGCAGTTGGAGTGGGGTGATTAGGTAGAGTGCTCTCACAGGTTCCCACAGCCTTATCCAGTGTCTCTGCTCCTGCCAGAGTTATGCGATAGATCGGGGGGGCTGACATGTATAAACAGGGACAGGGGCAACTGATCTTCAAGGTATGTCAGCCGACACTCTTGGGATATCTGGTGTACAGCCCTGCGGAAGACCTTAACCTACAATCACAACAACATTGTCAAAGCCCTGATTCCTTTCGTCTTATTTTTGGGTTTGATAAAGTTGTTGTTAGATACCAATAGAGCCATGACCATGTTACAGTAAGAACTGTGTTGAAACAAATGGATAGTGACACTGAATCAAAATAAGTGAACATGAAGAGTGTCCAGTTCAGGTTTCAGAGATGTATAACAAAGAATATTCTTGTGACTGAACAAACACTCAACAAGGCTTTGTGTTTTATAGACTATACACAATGACTGTCACGTACTTATTCATGCTCAAGACTCCAGACACAATAGATGTTGACAGTCCAAATGTCAACAAATGCCACCTTCACCCAAGCACACCACCACCTGCTTACCCTTGAGGCACTCATAAACAACATTTCTGTCCTCAAGTGTCTCCTGTACAAAACCACAATCCACACTGTCTAAAATGCATTTAGATTTAATCTGAATCTGTTCTTGTGTTTTAAGGCATATAATTATATTGGGTGTGAATTTAGGATATATGGAAATCATGTTGTTTTGTATTAAATCTGAGCATATACTGAAATAAGATGTACTATAATAATGTAATTAACTGTTATTGGTTTTAAAAAAAAATAGGATCAGCGGTTATCTGTGTATGGTCTGATAAGATGGATGAAAAAGTGTAGATTTAATAAAATGGCACCACTGGTATTAATTAATAATATGTTTTCATTGTTAAATGTTATAAAAGTATTGGTATTGACCCCTAAAGCCTAAATGTTTGTTGTTTCTCCATTTATAAACCAAGCAAAACTGTCCAGGAAGCCAGTTAAAATCTCTCAATTCCAAAAGGTTCCTGGATGCAGCATGATTTATTACCAAATGAAATCTTCAAAAGTCATGCCATCTCGTGGAATAAGTGAGGTAATTGCTGATAACTGACCTGTCAGTTACTTTGATAAATTAACTTTTCCGTCAGTTTCACCCAAACGCAGCACGCGCGCACATTAATTAACAACAACATTGTGCTGATGAAATCATTTATATGTTTCTGAACACCAGATGATTGAATATAGATGAAAGTATTGTAACTTTCCAGGTCATGCCTTATACATCTGACGCTCCAGACCACACCAAACCATCGTATGACAAGTATCCACCGTCTTTACGCACGCGGAGCGCACAGAGAGTTATTGACCGCGCGTGGGGGTCCCTCCCTACTAGTCTGTCGGTGGCCTCCCAGCCCCGACGGGCAGCTCCAAGACTCTGCCAAACCCTCCTGATCCCCCACTTCCCTCTCTCTACCTTTCGTCTGAAGAAACAGTTCGGCGTTACGTCAGAAAGTGCAGGGCAAGCAAGACAGTCTCTTAGGAGCTATTCGTAGGCATTGCTGCCAAACCCGGCTTGGGGCTGCTCACGAGCTCATTGCAGCCAATGCAATTTACAAAACCAACTCTTTTAAAACAGCAGCAGTATGTGGTAAGTCAATTATTCATTCATACTGTTTTATTTCCCTGCTGGGATTTTAATTTCTCACAGGTTTTTTCACATGACAGGTCACTGTTGCTGGCACAATTGCGCAAAAGCCAACAGTGTAAACGGTGTAAAGATAAAGAATAGGCTGGTTTATCCTGTAGCCTCACCGAAAACATCATGACATGATGAAGCAACACAGATTTTTGACGCACACAGATTTCTGCAGCATTTTTTGTGTTTGATTCTTTGCTGATACAAAAAAAAAAGTCAACATGCCCCACGCTCGAAATAGGAACCCTAGCCCCATCCCTGAGGTAACATGGGACACGGGATTGAAGGAGATGAACGAGACCTGGAAAGGAGCTATAGCCTGTCTTGGGGTGGCCGTTTTTTTCGTAATGACCATCGGGATCATATACTGGCAAGTGGTGGACCAGCCCAACAAGAACTGGATCCTCAGGGGGACTTTTAGCGGACTGATCTGGGAGAGAAGAACCCATTCACTGGTCATCCAGACCCTGACAGAGGACAAGACATACGTGGAGATAGACGTTGGGAATGTGGGGAGCCCCGACGTTGAGGTTCCTTTCGTAAGGAATCTGTGCTGGCTGAATAAAACTGAGTTCTGCTATACGTGGGACTCAGTGGCCGAGGTGAAGATCTCGCTCGAAGTGAACGAGGAGACGGAGACCGAGTGTTACAGTATGACCTGGGCACCGGTGCACTGTCATGTGGAGTTGAAGGTAGGTCTCCTGTTAGTGTGAGTCAGTCCACATCACAATAAGAAACACTGCCACTGCATAATTCATTCAGTTATTGTTTTGTTTTAATGCATGTTCAATTCGTTTTTTTTTGTTTTATCTCATCCTGGAAACTCTCCACTCTCCACACAAATGAAACTCATAAATATATAATTGTAGCTGTTCTGAATCCCTTGCATAATATTGCATGTAATGTAAGTGACATTGTTGTTTTTATAATTTGCAAACCGAATTCATTTCACACAATACATCTCAATGACGCGCGTAATTGTACCTGATTTCACCTTGAATTGTCTATTAAAATAAACAAAAAACAAACGTAGAGAAGCATTTTTACATTTTGCAGCCTACATTATTTCATTGATATTAATTCTTTTAAAAGATACACGTTTTGGTAAATGGTAATTCAATTAATTTCAAATGTTTGGCAAAAACACATACTTCTAAACTATAATTCGATTTCAAACAAAAATCTACATAAATAAATAATATTGATCTTTGGAGTTTTAATTGCAAAACTTTCATCCATTCACCCTTCACTCATTTTTACAGAGTGTCTTTGAACGGCACATGGCGCAGCGCAAAACACTCTTAAATCTGCTTTGTTTTTTTTTTTTTTTTTTTGTTAAATCTGCTTTGTTTTTGTTGTTTTCTTTGCATGCACAGCACTTACTGTACTTTCCCCCCGCTTAAATATAAAAGGTATTTAACTATTGAGATGTTTGGGGAGGTTAATCTTTCTGTTGGAACATTCCTCGCCATAACACCTTGTCATGTGGTGCAGGTCACAGGGAATATTTCCAAACATTAACAACAAAAGTGGTATTTATTTTCTAATATCCTGAAGTCGGCAGTGGTGACTCTCAGGTGGTCACTTTGGCACCTGTCTATGAGCAACTCAACCCAGATTTGTGGAATTAGGCTTTTTCAATCTCCCCAGTTGGTAAATTTGAGCCCACGCGCCATGACAAGAGAAGACGACTTTTTCTAAAAAAAAAAAAAAAAAAAAAAAAAAAAAACACGTGATGTCATTGACTTCTGAGACAGTTTCATATACCAAACATCATACTATAATCTCTACCTTCTGCAAAAAAAAAGCAGAAATAATTTCTTGCAAAAGATTAAATCTCAGAAAACATTTGTCATTTGATATATTATAGTAATTTTTTATTTATTTATTTTTTTACATTTCACATTATTTCCTCTTTCACATGAGACCCCCCTGTTCTATATTTCTCTCTATTTTTCCCCAATTAAAAACTCAAAAGAAACAGCATTTACTTAAGAAGCAAGCTCTGCAGAATAAACAGATAGATTTTTTTTTCTCATTTCCAAATTGTTTACTGTTATTCATTTTCATTGTGATCTGTCAGGACTGCTTCTCCATGACCAACGTGTCCTGGTACGGTGGTGCCAGTGTTCAGGGACAGACTTGGCCTATCAACGATCAAAATGCCACCATGCAGCCCTTCATCGTCAGCGATCTGAGGGACAATCCCTCGGGTTTCGGCTCTGCCCTAGAACGGTACTTCCTGGGATCATCAGGTGAGAGTTCATCTCCACAGTTATCAAGTAAAATCCAAAACCGGGTACTTTTTTTTTCCTGTCAGCTGTTGAGATGGAAAATGACCTTCACTTAAAGCAGAGACATTGTTCTTCCCCACATTTCACGCTTTGAGGAAACATCATTGTAACTTTGAAATGACACAGGGGTCAGCTGTTTTTATCCATTGGGCAGGGTCTGCACAAGGGCCCAAGAAATCTGACCCCACGGGGGTATACGACATGTGGCGTAAATCCCAGGGCGTGAGGGAAGCCCTGTGGATGCTTGTGTTTTCTTATCCCCTGACCCCCTCCCATGCATGTTTGTTTGTGTTTTAGTTAAGAAAAAAATAGGCCTGACCACCACCAGAACCAACCGCACACAACTGGATAGGGGCAGTGGTTCCACAAATAGTATGCAATCTAATACAGTCTGTGGCATGTCAGTTTATTAATTTAGAGATTAGACTACAAAGGAAAGCAAACCACCTTTAGCATCTTAAATTAACTCTTAGCAATACCGGGTTAATTGCCTTTTGTTTCTATTAAAAGGGCAGGTTGGATGAGAGCCTTGCTGACTCTTATAACTCATCCAGTTATTTTGGGGGGTGTTAGATTTTATCCTGGGGGCAAAGGGGGGAGTCAAGGACCGCTGGCGGATGTGAATGGTTAATGTGACTGATAAGGAACGCGCGGTGTGTGTACATGTGTGTTTATGTGTGGTAGCTAGTATTGAATTAACCTTGGGGCATTGGGCTCAGATGTTGTCTTTGTGAGGTATTTGCTTCCTAAGCTGCTGTTCGAACCAAACACTCTGTAATATGCACTTTCTGGAAATAATCCTGTAATTACATTCTTCTACTTACTTTACACTATACACTTATCTGTATTTACACTTAATATGCCATTTCAGCAATCTATCTATCTATCTATCTATCTATCTATCTATCTATCTATCTATCTATCTATCTATCTATCTATCTATCTATCTATCTATCTATCTATCTATCTATCTATCTATCTATCTATCTATCTATCTATCTATCTATCTATCTATCTATCTGTCTGTCTGTCTGTCTGTCTGTCTGTCTGTCTGTCTGTCTGTCTGTCTGTCTGTCTGTCTGTCTGTCTATCTATCTATCTATCTATCTATCTATCTATCTATCTATCTATCTATCTGTCTGTCTGTCTGTCTGTCTGTCTGTCTGTCTGTCTGTCTGTCTGTCTGTCTGTGTGTTTAATCCTTGTTTTTCAAAGGTGTCATCATATAGAAATTAAATAATAAATAAAATTGATATTACTAAGAGATTACAATAAGGCTCCACAAAAGCTCCTTTAAGCAGTCCACTTAGGGCCAAATGTCTAGATCCACGTTGCATTGTTTCTTTTATGGTTGTTAGAGCTACACGATATATTGTTTGAGCAACGACATGGCACAGTACAGTAGGTGTGTGTAATACTCACATCACAGGTCCTGCAATGTAGGAGACAAACTCAACATTTTCTTATCTAATTTCAATAGAACCTGTCACACACTGAGTACATCACAATCATTCTGAACCAGTTTGGAGTGAGTCACTGGTAAGAAGACTGGAAAAATGAGCAACGAACAAGAGAAAATCACCCAAAATGAAGTGCCGGTGCCAGAAAGAAAAGCAACATCAGTTATGTGGTATTAATTTGGCTACAAATAGGATGATACTGAAACATATGTTGTGTCAACCACTAATCTGTTTGACCGTATTTTTGTCATATTGCAGGGTTAAAAAAAATTGCAATGTCAGTTTTTTTCTCATATTGCGCAGCCCTAATGGTTGTATGGAATTCTGTGCATGTGTGTACAGGATATTAGCATGTGTGTGTGTTTATGTGTGGAGGGTACAAAGTCACACATAGCTGCCAAAGGTGTGACAACAGCCAGTCAGGTGCTATAAAAAAAAAACATCGATCATGACATCATTGATCGCTCGCAGCATCCTCACACACGTTCATTCACATATTGACAGAAACAAATGGACACATGCACACCCACATGCACATTTTCAAATGTTATGTAACACAGTGGCCGGCTTAACAAGGCAGTCACATGACTTAAATCCCTTTTCCACCTTGTGGCAGTAATTATTAGGACCCCCGTCACCCTTCTACTTTTTTGTTTAGCTTCACAGTGAGAAAAAAAAAAAAAAAACACTGAAGAGATTAGATCCCAATGAGAACAACTGTTTGAATGTTGCCAAGTAACCGTGCAGAGACACATACTGTACATAGCCCCAAACATAGCAAACTGATGCTCAGCAATGACAACAATGTCTATGGGAGCATTAAAGGTATATTTAACATGATATCTTGCTTTAAAGTTCAAGGATGTTTTCCTCCTTTTAGATGACGTGAACATTTAGTCTTGGAGAGATTACATTTTTTCGCAATTGAAGAAGTTACACGGATTGTTCTTGGCTCTTGTCCTACTTCATATCATGACAAATGATCATGAAATGGCTCCTTCAAAAGTTAACAACTACACTGTAAACCTGAATGTTCAGAATAATGAAATATATTCAGTTGTGAATACTCAAAGTTTCAGAAATAGAACTAGTAACTGAAATGTATTAAGTTGCTGTAACATGTTCTTCTTTTTAAATCTGTCATTCCATGCTTATTTCATTAATATTACTGTGTTCTCCATTGTTATTAAATACATTGTGTGTTGATTCTTTTTAAAAAAAACATTTTGTCACTTCAGATTCATAATATCATATCACTCCGCAAGTAGTTCGGCCACTTTGAAAGTAAATATTCGCTACGTTGTAACGCCTATTTTATCCAATCTGTTAGAGTAGTAGCAGTAATAAGCTGTAATAACCCGTAGAATAAGCAGAATAATGTATTGCCCACGCATGACTATCGAACATTGTGTGTTGGTTCTATTTTAAAAAAAACTCCGGATTGCTTCGTTTCCAGCTGTTTTTTCACGGTAGGGGTCGAACAACAGAGTTTACTGGTACTTCCTTATACATGTCCATGACGCGGTCATGAGGTGTCTCTGATTGGCTCCGATTGCGTGAAGGAATACCCCCCCTACCCTCTCACTGTGTATGTATTTACCTTTACCCAATTAGCATAATTTCATGTCGTTGCTTGTTCTGAAAACGTGCAGGGAAAAAAAACTCTGTCCCTAACCACTATATAGTGACCACGCCATTTTGTAGGGGTGTCAGAATCTTTAGTGAATTCAATTTAAAATAAAAAACTAAATAATAAATACTAAAATAATATATGTAAAATAAAAAAAATAAAATAAAACTACACAAAATATTCAAAATTGTGAGATAAAATGTTAAAATTGTGAAAAAAAGGCAAAATTATGAGACAAAAAGTCCAAATTCTTCGATAATAGTCATATAACTATAACATATAAAGTCACAGTTTATCTCCTCCACTGATTTATTTTTCATACAGTCACATCTGTTTAGTTTGAAAAAGTATAAAGTACAGATATTTATACAAAAATGTAGGGAGTAAAAGTCAAAAGTTGCCAGAAAAATTAATACTCAAGTAAAG
Source organism: Siphamia tubifer (assembly GCA_020466265.1). Classification (NCBI taxonomy): domain Eukaryota; kingdom Metazoa; phylum Chordata; class Actinopteri; order Kurtiformes; family Apogonidae; genus Siphamia; species Siphamia tubifer. The sequence goes on from CM035788.1 coordinate 11,904,085, forward strand.
TACAGATACCTAAAAACTGTACTTAAGTACAGTAACAAAGTACTTTTACTTAGTTACTTACTTTCTACCTCTGTTCAAGAGGATATAGAGCCTCATTCTTCTATGAAACTATCGTGCAAGGGGCAGTTTGAGACATTTTCCCAACATTTTTATCGTTTTGTACAAAAGAGTGGTAGTTTAATGGTTCATTGTGTGCCTGGGTGGGGCAACAGGCACAATACTGTCATCTGTTTTACGTCATCTATATGTAGTAGTCATGTTTGACAAAGACACATTTTAAATAGAAATGTGCCAAAAAATTATGAATATAGATTTTTTTTTTTTATCACCATGTGTTATCCACAGCACTATGTCTTCTTTAATTGTCCTATCCACTCATACAATGATGTTAAATGTTATGGTGATGCATATTGTCAAACATCAGATTCATATTAGCCATTGGTGAACTCATGTATGACTAGTGCCAGTCTGCTAAGCACAAAAAAATCTTGTTAATATCAGACTGACTGATCCCAATTTATGTAATGAATATCATCTGGATTGTTTCGTATGGTGACACTTTGGACACAGATTTTTATGAAATATTAAACAGTTACATTTCCCTTTCCTCTACAAATCACCAAGAACAGTAAAAAAATAAAAATAAAAAAGAGCATTAGGAGTTCATCCAAATGTAAAGCATCATAATTTGAATGGTGATAGATGACCATGGCTGCATTTCACAGTGTGATTTAGTAAACTGCTACAACTGAAGCTGATTTTATTGAGGGAAAAAAAAAAATCATATTTTACTCTACATGTGCATAGTAAACAAAATAATAACTGAAGACTGAGTTTATGGAGCCATGTTAGGGTTTAATCACATTATTGATTTGTTCCGAGTTTTGGCAGCAACAGATTCTTTTTTGCACGTGAACGAATAATTTGTAATTGAATCCAGGTTTATACAGTAAAAGTCACTGACAGTGTGTAAAATAAAGACAACCATGCAAAACCACATAAATATGCATAGCTGGGCATATTTCTATGATTAAACTCTCAACATGCTGCAGTCTTGAGGTCATAACATAACTATATAGGTCATAAAAAAACTTGACATATGCACACATTTTGACTTCACACCTCTCTGTACTTTTGGATAATAGTACACTGGAAAAATCAAGTTTTTAAAAAGTAATACAAATAGGTCTGAATTAAGCGACCGCCTCCTCTTGCAACGTCCGAGTCAAATTTCAGCCAGATCAATGTTTGTATGTCTGAACTACAGCCATTTTAATAAAAGTGCATTTCTAGGGGGCGCTATAGTACAAAATCAGGATGTCTTTAGCTAAATGGATGTAGACCTGGGGGATAGACGTCTGTGTCAAATTTGAGCCAAATCAGTGTTCGTATGTCCGAGCTGAAGCAATTTATTTAGTGGTAATTTTTCCCAAAAACTTTGCAAAATTTGCGATGTTGTAGCACAAAAATGATGCAACGTTTCCAAAAAAAGTGAATAACTTTTGATGTCCCACTTGTCTAGATCGTGTTCACCGATTTTGAGCTCATTTGGTCCAACGGCCAAGGTTAAAATCCAATGACAGCGAAAACCATGACTGAGAATTTTAAAAATTTAAATCCAAGATGGCGGACTTCCTGTTGTTTTATGGGCGTGGCCATCATAAGGTTATTTGTTTGTCATCATATGATGAACATGTGTCCCAATTTTCATAGCTGTAACTTCAATAGGACATGATCTGGCCTAACTATTGTCACTTTTATAGGGGGCGCTGTAGACACATTTCTTTACTGACTTTTACAAAACCTATATATACTTGCAATTCTTCCCACTTCTGAATGGTGTGCAAAATTTGGTGAGTTTTTATGTATGTTAAGGGGGTCAAATTTCAGCTCAGAGGGTAGACTCACAGCAGACTCAATAGGCCTAATAAGAATAATAATAATAATAATAATAATAATAATAATAATAATAATAATAATAATAATAATAATAATAATAATAATAATAATAATAATAATAATAATAATAATAATAATAATAATAATAATAAAAGAAAAAGAAGAATCTGGCAATGGAATAAAGTTAAAATTATTTTGGTATATTTTCTTGAAATAAGATTTTCCAGATATATTTACTAAAAATCAGTATTTATATCTCAATTACAAGTTACTCTTGAGGTAATTCTGTTTTATTTTAAGTGTGATGAGTTATTGTGACTAGAAATGACAACAATTCACGAGGAAATCTTTAGATTTTTTTTTCCAGTGTATGGGAAATATTTTAGATTATTGTCACAGGTACATGTGACAGCATCTAAACATAAAAAATACATTGTCTTTTCACTGCATTTAACCCATAAAGACCCAAAACAATCTACTAATCTAACATATTTAATCATGTTAAAAGTACTAAACACTGCACTTTTTCTCAAAATGTCTCATTACTCTAAAAATAAGACAGAATCACCAAAAGATAAACTTTTCAAATAACTTATTTTTAGACAACAGATCTCGGAAGCTTTACCAAGATCATTTTCACTCGTTCATTGGCAGATGTATTTGATTTAATCAAGAAAAAAAAAATGTAGTGGTAAAATTAGTAAAATGTTCCAGTTTAATCCTGGTCCTGCATGTTTTAGATCAGGGGTCTCAAACTCCAGTCCTCGAGTCCTGCATGTTTTAGATATTTCCCTCTTTCCCATGATTCAGTTGAACCCTTTAACTCCTGAGACTTTAGCAGTTCCACATAAAAAAAAATAAAAAAATTACACTAAGCAACAAAATTAACAAAAAAAACAGCCAAAGTCATCAATAAAATGAACAAAAATGAAGAATAAACCAACAAAATAATTTGTAACATGAACAAAGTAAGACAAAATTAAAGGAAAAATAATTAAATCAAAACAAAATATTAAAAAATGCAACAAAATTAACCAACAGTACAAATAAATATTTGCAAAATTATAAGTAACATGGAAAAAATTACCAAAAAGGAGAACTATTATTGAAATTTGGTCCCAGCAGTTTTAATTTTGACTTAAAAAAAAAAAAAAAAAAAAAAAAAAAAAATTAGTTGCATTTTGACTTAGTAAAAACACAGTAAAAAAAAAAGGAAAACAAATAATTTTTTAGTAATATTTAAACTAACCATTCATTCAGAATACATCTTACGAGTTAATAATCAGCTCATCATTCTCTGCAGAACCTGTTAATGATGTAATGACTTTGAGATGTAATGGAAGAAGGAATTATATAATAATTCCTTTTTTTTGTGCAAATTTTTCCATATGTGTCCATTATGTGGAACTGTTCAAGTCTCAGGAGTTAAAGGGTTAAACTGAATCATGTGAAAGAGGGTGTAATGAGATATTTGGACGAGAAATGAGAAAAATACACTTCATATGACTTTGATTTTGCAGTGTATCAGTGTGGTATAAAATACAGTTTTTCATCTTTTCATGGTCATTAGATATGACCCATTTGGACATTCAGAGGCTCTGTAGTTACCATGGAAACACAGTCATCTTCTACAACACTGATTCACCAGTAAAACACATGGAGTTGGATCAATGACAGTGGATGGACACACTTCATTTATGTTCAGATAATGATATATTTGACCTTAAAAGTCACTTTTTAAAAAACATTTCTCAGTATTTGATATAATCTTCGAAAAAAAAACTCTCCTCAAGATTATTAAAGTACATGATCTGTAAATTAAATCTAGCAAAATATCTGATTATCATTGAAAAAATGCTATGTATACAGGATAATGTTCTGATAACTGAAAGGTTGAATACAGAGAAAATAAATATTTAGAGAATGCCTTATCAAACCAATAATATGATTTTGACCTTTCTGCTAAATCCAACCTTGACCTTTGACCTTTTGAAAAATTGTTAATTATATGTGTAATATATGTGTATCAGTGTGTGTAATATTATGATAATATATCCAGTATTGATTAAGTTATAGCGTGATATGTCTATGCTTGACACACACAAACAGTGTTACAGAAGTTAATTTTGCGACATGTCACCTTTGACCTCCAGAGATCTCAAAAACTATTGGTCGTAGGTGATAACACCAAATATGACAATTGTAGAAATCTTCATTCCACATCGTTTGGTACCAATCTGAAAATTCTGTGACACCCCATTCTCGAGTTATAACCGATAATATGATTTTGAACTTTTAGTTAATTATAACCTTGACCTTTGACCTTTTACTCAACTAGATCATTGCATCAGATGCACATTAGCTATATGTATATGGTCATGTAATTTCATGGTGATATCTGAAGTATTCATTGAGTTATAGCATGATACGTCTCTGCGGACACACACACACACACACACACACACACACACACACACAGTGATTATAATAATCTCACCCAACCAATGTCTAGTATGATTAATGAGGATGGGAAATATGGAGCTGTGAATTAAATGAGTCCCCCTGAGGACAGACAGTTAAAGAGCGAGACAGCCTGAAATAGAGAGATGACACGCTGTATATTATTATAAAACAAATAAGAGAAAAACGCATTGTCAAAGTGAGCTGGAAAAGTAGACGATATGCACTAGTGTGGCCCAGTGATATTTGAGAGTGTTGCCAACTGGAGGAACTTGTCATATCCCCACCTGTCTTTATCCATAGCAAAACAACTGAGCTAGGAAGAACAGATTAGATATCACATCCTGCATTAATAAAATAAGAGGGGACTCTACAGCTGAGGTTGTCTCAGCAATTATAGAGTCTTATTCCTACATGTAGAGGACATTTTTACGATGTTTGTATGGGATTTTAGTGAGCAAATGCAAGCTGATACGTTATCCGATAATACCAATAGTTGGGGAATGAGATGTTGCACAAATCACCATGACAGGACACTTGTCGTAATGACAGAGTTGAAATAAGATACACGTAGGGATTCTGTCTCTGTGCAGAAAAGACCAATGAAATAAGCTTTGTTTATCACAGGGGTCACATATAACTATTAAAAGGGACCAAAAAAAGTTAAATAATAACAGTGAAAAGGGTAAAATTACATTGTGATAATGTTTATGTCTATAATGTTTACCTCAATATGTGAATAACGTCAACAACTTGACATGTCTTTAGAAAAACAAATGCGTTTTGAGTCATTTTCTGCCTCAGTTTATCGGTTTGTCATTTGCACATGTGCAGAACAACTTACATTTTGATTACAACTAGAAAAGCACAAACCTCCGCTAAGACAGAGCTCCCCCCTCCGAATGATAAGAGGTCCGCCAAGGAGGTTATGTTTTTGCCAGAGTTTGTTTGTATGTATGTCTGTCTGTCTGTTAGCAAGATAACTCAAAAAGTTCCGGATGGATCTTGATGAAAGTCTCATCTTGATGGGAGTCTCATAAGGAACAAATGATTAGATTTTGGTGATGATTCGGAAGTGATTCTGGATTCTGGATCACTTTGAAATTTTTACATTGCCATAAATGGAAAATACATTTCATGTGTATTGGGATTAATGAGTAATATGGAGACACAGAGAAGAAAAGTAGGGAAAAGGTGAACACACACCTACATGTCAAAATAAAAGCCCCAGGAGCTGGATTCACAAAACGTTTCTTCAGATAATTCTTATGAAGATTCTTAAGGAAAAAAAATAACATGTTCCTAAGATTTATCTTAAGTGAAATTCCTCAATATTTCTTACAAACTTCTTATTTTTAATACTTAAGAACTTCATAGAAGAAGTTATGACCTATTGCCTGCATATGACGTTACTGTAGGGTACTCACATTAGGTACTTAAGTAGAATTACAGCTACTTGTGTGAAAAAATACTCTGATTCAACTCTTCTACTTAAGTAAAAGTAAAAAAGTACAACTTCTCAATTGTAATAAAGTTGAAAAGTAAATGTCATGTCATGAATACAATAATACTTGAGAAAATAAAATCAGAAAAGTTGTAAAAGTGTGTAAAATAAAGCCTTTAAAAGTGAGTTAATGCGTAGATAATGTGTTTGATCGTGTCACAGTTACTCAGTTTTGTGGAAATTAAGGAAAAATGGGGGAAGAAAAGTCACAATTGAGATAAAAAGTCATGAGATTTAAATATATATTTATAAATATGACATAAAAATGCATAATTTTGAGATAATAAGTCAAAATTGTGAGATAATTTTTACTTTTATGAAATAAAAAGCCTTTTTTTATATCATGAACGCAATAATACTTCAGAAAATAAAATCAGAAAAGTTTCAAAAGTATCTAAAATAAAGAATAATGTGTTTGATCGAGTCACAGATATTTAGTTTTGTGGATATGGGCAGGAAATTGATGAAAAATCGGAGAAGAAAAGTCACAATTGAGATAAAAACTCATGATATTTTTTAAAAAGTTATAAATATGAGATAAAAATGCTGAATTTTAAGAGAAAAAGTCAAAATTATGAGATAATAATTTTTACTTTTATGAGATAAAATGTCCAAATTAGGTTATAATAGTCATATAACTATAAATATATAAAGTCACAGTTTCTTTCCTACTCTGATTTTCTCTCTTATTTTGAATAATGTCAAATCATGTTTAGTTTGAAAAAGTAATGAATCTATTCTGAGAATGTAAAGATTATAAAGTACAGATATTTATACAAAAAAGTAGCGATTAAAAATAAAAAGTTGCCAGGAAAATAAATACTTAAGTAAAGTACAGATATAAAAAAAAAAATCTACTTAAGTACAGTAATAAAATACTTTTACTTAATTACTTTCCACCTCACACAGATCTCATTTTCTTTATTGTTTTTTTTTATAAGCAGTGTTTTCTATCCTCAGCTCAGCTCTTATCATATAATGACCATCCCGTTCCAGTCGGTTAATAATGACATGGTTTATCACTGATATATCATTTAAATGATCACACACACATTTTAGCCAATAAATTAACTAGACAGATTACCTGTCTGTCGTCATATTCACCACACGAGGCTATATATGGAAAGATGGTTTTTGTTTTTGCAGCAGCTTGTAGCAATAAGTCAAAGTTTAATAAATGACCCTACTCTTTAACATGAGCCAAGATCCAATAAAAGTAATTTATTCATTGTCTCTCCCTGTCTGTTTCCAGTCTTAATTTTTTCCCCCTTGTGGGATCGTGAGTGAAGAAAACATCAGAATTCAATCAGTCACATGCACATGTTTTTAAACATAAGTAAGTTCATAGGTTTTCTGTCTCTGCTTCTGAGTCTCTAACCTTTCCATCTTTCATTTGACTATAATTTGCTTCACTATCTCCCACTTATTCTTTTCTATTTCGCTAAATCAATCTTTCCGTGCAGCATCCCAAAACAAAAAAAAGAAAAAAAAAAAAAAAGAAAAGAAAAGAAGAAGAAAAATATTTCATTTGTTGTTTGGTTTCTTGGAAGGAACCAGAAACCATAACAGACAGATATGGATAAAAGTTATATAACCAATCATTTTGATTTTCTGTTACAGATAATGATACTGGGTTTGTTCTATTTGATCTTAGAGAATCGTATAATGATAATGATAGGAAGAGTAGGCCAAAAAATACTTATACTAAGAAAAGGAATCAGAGGGATACCCACAGATACACAGGAATTTTCTTTACTTCTCATAATTATTTCATCTTGCACCCATACATGCACTGTAAAAAAAATCCTGTTGATTTTACAGGAAAACAAACTGGAAGCTGTGCTGTAAAAAAAAACAACATAGCAAACTATAAACATGTTTACTGAGTAACATATAGATTTAACATTTTAAACATGTAGATTTAACACTTTAAACATATATATTTAACATTTTAAACATGTAGATTTAACACTTTAAACATATATATTTAACATTTTAAACATGTAGATTTAACATTTTAAACATATAGATTTAACACTTTAAACATATATATTTAACATTTTAAACATGTAGATTTAACATTTTAAACATATATATTTAACATTTTAAACATGTAGATTTAACATTTTAAACATATAGATTTAACAGTTTAAACATGTAGATTTACATTTTAAACATATAGATTTAATATTTTAAACATGTAGATTTAACGTTTTAAACATGTAGATTTAACAGTTTAAACATGTAGATTTACATTTTAAACATATAGATTTAATATTTTAAACGTGTAGATTTAACACTTTAAACGTATAGATTTAATATTTTAAACATGTAGATTTAACGTTTTAAACATGTAGATTTAAACCTTTAAACATATAGATTTAATATTTTAAACATGTAGATTTAAACCTTTAAACATATAGATTTAATATTTTAAACATGTAGATTTAACAGTTTAAACATGTAGATTTAACATTTTAAATATGTACATTTAACACTTTAAACATGTAGATTTAATATTTTAAACTAAAATTATTTTGAACTGTGCACTGCAACATGTGAACAGTGGGAGCTAGGATTCAAACTACCAACCCTTTGGTCATTGGCCGACCAGCTCTATCAACTGAACCACAGTCACCTGTTATTTTTTTGTGTTAAATGTTTAATTTATTACTTTTTTATTTAAAGCAAATTGCTTGTTATTTTAACATACAGTAAATCTTGCAATTTTAATTTAATTTAAATGGCACCACATAGTTCTTCAATTTATAGTTTCATTTTCTCAAAACAATAGAAAAATATAATATCTACACAAAAATCCGCTGTAGTTCACATACTCTTCCGATAAAAACCACAGCTACATTTGATTTAATCATTAACTTATCATTCGTTTTCTCAAATAAACTTTACGTTGTATTTTCATTAATATTTTTGTTGTTGTTGTTGCAACTTTATGACATTTTGCTGTTAATTCTACAGTTTTTTTTTTTTTAGAGCATAAACATGTTAGTATATGGTGAATGATGCTGATTGAAACCTTCAGTAATTGTCTTTAATGTTTACTTCGGATGTATGCGCGGCTTAAATAAAGCTCAGATAGCATGAGGAGGGGAAAACAGGCTTCCCCAAAACACTCCCATGTGTTACTCAATAGGTCACCATAAGGTCGTCGGGCAGCTGCTCTGTAACCTCAACAAGTAAGAGGTGAAACGCTTCAAGGATGATTCACTTAGCCAACTGAAGCTTTGTTAAAAGTGAGCTGTCATCTCCTGTATGAGAGCTACTGTATGAAAGTTTCCACAGTTACTGTTCTTCTTCTCATTTCAATCCAGAGGAGCAAAAATAAAAATAACTTACATTAGTAAGCACTATGTTACCTTCTGAAAATAACCTGGGAAAATAAAAGAGAGGAGAGGAGATGAGAGGAGATGAGAGGAGAGGAGAGGAGATGAGAGGAGATGAGAGGAGAGGAGAGGAGATGAGAGGAGAGGAGAGGAGAGGAGATGAGAGGAGAGGAGATGAGAGGAGAGGAGAGGAGATGAGATGAGAGGAGAGGAGAGGAGAGGGGAGGAGAGGAGATGAGAGGAGAGGAGAGGAGAGGAGAGGAGATGAGAGGAGAGGAGATGAGAGGAGAGGAGATGAGAGGAGAGGAGAGGAGATGAGATGAGAGGAGATGAGAGGAGATGAGAGGAGAGGAGAGGAGAGGAGAGGAGAGGGGAGGGGAGGGGAGGGGAGGGGGGGAGAGGAGAGGAGAGGAGAGGAGAGGAGAGGAGAGGAGAGGAGAGGAGAGGAGAGGAGAGGAGAGGGGAGGGGAGGGGAGGGGAGGGGAGGGGAGGGGAGGGGGGGGGAGAGGGGAGGGGAGGGGAGGGGAGGGGGGGGGGAGGGGAGGGGAGGGGAGGGGAGAGGAGAGGAGAGGAGAGGAGAGGAGAGGAGAGGAGAGGAGAGGAGAGGAGAGGAGAGGAGAGGAGAGGAGAGGAGAGGAGAGGAGAGGAGAGGAGAGGAGACCTAAAAACATATAAACATCTAAAAACACATAAAAGAACATAAAGACACATAAAAACATGTAAAAACATAACCGTGATGACAGTTAAACAGTTAAACACATCAAATAATGATTTAAGCAGAACTCATCCATGACATGACATTCACATTAGAGTGAAGTCAAATAAAACTATGGAAAAGCACAAACATATATAACAGTGTATTAGTCTTTCCTGTCTGCTCCACTGACAGACACAGTGCATTTGTGTCTGTAAAATGTGTGCAGAACACACTGTCTCACACTTGAAACATTATAACTGATTGATGAAAGAAATAGAGCAGAGAACATTTCTTTAGTGTTTCATTATTTTTTTTCTCAATAAGTGGGATTGGAAATTTACTACTGTGGCAAGACCCCAGTTTTGTGGCCATCAATTTCTTGAGGTTGGGCACAGAAACTAAGTTTCCATTGTTAAGGAAACGCATGCCTCAAACACACACACACACACACATGCACATACAAGCACACACACATAGTTAGCGTTTAGCATTTTTATAACCCCAGTCAGGTCTGAAAGCGTGCACAGGTGTCATAAATAACCATATAAATATGACAGGTAAAAGAGCGCTGCCCATCTGGACCCCAGCAGCAGAGAGGCGGTTCTTCTCTGAGGGCCTCGACGCCGCATTAAAACCTTCGTGACCCCTGAGAAGGTGCATGGGGTCACCTCCGCTACCACCTCCAAACTTTCACTACAGACTCAGCCAAAGGAAGTGCAGACCCTTTATGGTCCTATAAGTCCTGCTGTGTTTTTCTTGGAAGTCTACAGTTCCCCGTTAAAGAAAGAAAGAAAGAAAGTGTGTGTGTGTGTTCAAATGTGTGCGTGTACATATGTGACGAGGCGAGGATATTCGATGTTGCTGGATACGTGTGTGTGTGTGTGTCCACTCAGCAGTAGTAAAAGTGAAGCATGTGCATGTCATATCAATGAAATCTGGCCAATAAACTTCATTCATTTTTATCTGCTGCTTTGAAGGTGAGCGGATATAGTCAGTCTTGCGTATAACTTTTCTTTTCAGAGCAAGTGGAAAATATTCAGGAGAAGCTTGGAGTGTTTAAGGAATTGTTCTAAAAATAGGGTCCCCCCCCCACCCACCCCAGTTTCCCCTTTAACTCCTGGGCACCCCCACCTTGGCTGTAACTCAGTCTCAAATCTGCTTCTCTATCTTTAAATAACACTTATCGATTCCTGCTTTTCTGTGGATGTTGGAATAAAACTTCAAAGAGTCACGACCGTATCATATAACGCACGTCGAATCAAACAAGGGTTACAAATTTTATTTCATTATTTTATTTTATTTTATTTTATTTTTTTTTACTTTTTCCCCCAAAACATGTAACCGTGAAGAGTTTCAAGTATTACTGAATAAACATAAGAAAGGATTTACTGTATTTAACCTTTAAATCTGGATGTTTAGTTAAAATGTTCTGGACCAGATTGTCATGTTTCCTTGAGGCCCCGCAGCATCATTTCCCATAAAAATTAAATATGACTCAAGAAGTTATGCTTGCAAACTTAAACTCCACTTTCCACCCCGTGTGCACTTTGGTAAAACACTCTGTTTGCAGCCGGCTTTATCTGCACATCATTCTATGAGGCTTCTCGGTGTCTGGTAGACTCTAGTTGCCTCTATTTCCACTGCCTGCATTCCACTACCATCCTACACATATACACTTCCATACGACTGTAAACTGATTTAAATATTTATCCTCTGCATTTTAATGATGGTGGTTTAAAGATTAAATGCTGTTTTCAGATCAAAATTCACATTTATTCTGTATTTGTGAATAGGTTCCAGGCAGTTTTGCACTGTAAAAAAAAGTCATGTTTTTATGAGGAAAAAAACTGGCAGCTGTGGTAACCAGAAAAATCCTGCAAAAAACACATCAAACTGTAAATATATATATATAAGGAGGAACATGTAGATTTAATATTTTAAACATGTAGATTTAATATTTTAAACATGTAGATTTAACATGTTAAACATGTAGATTTAATATTTTAAACATGTAGATTTAATATTTTAAACATGTAGATTTAATATTTTAAACATGTAGATTTAATATTTTAAACATGTAGATTTGACATGTTAAACATGTAGATTTAATATTTTAAACATGTAGATTTAACATGTTAAACATGTAGATTTAATATTTTAAACATGTAATTTTAACATGTTAAACATGTAGATTTAATATTTTAAACATGTAGATTTAATATTTTAAACATGTAGATTTGACATGTTAAACATGTAGATTTAACATGTTAAACATGTAGATTTAATATTTTAAACATGTAATTTTAACATGTTAAACATGTAGATTTAATATTTTAAACATGTAGATTTAATATTTTAAACATGTAGATTTAATATTTTAAACATGTAGATTTAACATGTTAAACATGTAGATTTAATATTTTAAACATGTAGATTTAATATTTTAAACATGTAGATTTAATATTTTAAACATGTAATTTTAACATGTTAAACATGTAGATTTAATATTTTAAACATGTAGATTTAACATGTTAAACATGTAGATTTAATATTTTAAACATGTAATTTTAACATGTTAAACATGTAGATTTAATATTTTAAACATGTAGATTTAACATGTTAAACATGTAGATTTAATATTTTAAACATGTAGATTTAACATGTTAAACATGTAGATTTAATATTTTAAACATGTAATTTTAACATGTTAAACATGTAGATTTAATATTTTAAACATGTAGATTTAATATTTTAAACATGTAGATCTAACATTGAATATAAACAGTAAATATTCTGTACCTCACATATTTCTTACATACATCATAGTTTTTTTTGTCTAAACTGTTGTCAGTAGAATGTGAACAGTGGGAGCTAGGTTTCAAACTACCAACCTTTTGGTCATTGTACGACCTGCTCTACCAACTGAACCTCAGCCACCTGTTATGTTAAGGTTTTATATAGTTATTTTTATTTATTTATTTGAAATATGAAGTGGTATAAACTTCCTGAATGCCGGCAGTCGACAAACAACACAACACTGAAATAATAACAATTCCATGAAGCAAACAATTATAATACACATAAAGAAAATAAATATAAATCATATTAGAAAAGGACTGAGAAGGAAACATAACTTATAATGAACTCTCACCCCTATTAAAACCTGACATTGTGAAATGTGTACTTTTTTATTACTTATTTTTAACTGAATAAATGTAGAAATATTGAAGAATTTCAGAATTGTGCTCTTGTATTATAAACAGCACCATATTGTTTTTCAATTTACACTTTTATTTTCTCAGAACAATAGAAATACACTTAACTTTTACATACAAATCTGGAAAAAAAAACCCATTTCTGATACATTTCCACTGTAAAATAAAAAAAAAAGAATTAAAAAATAAGCAACAAAATTAACAAAAACTGCCAAAGTGATCAATAAAAATGAATAAAAATGAACAACGTAAGACATAAATGGAACAAAATTAAAGAAAAATCCTAAAATAAAAAAAAAAATCTAGAAAAATAAACAAATTAGCAACAAAATTAACAACAAAAAAACAAATGAATATTTACAAAATAACAAATATTATGAAACAATTTGCAGAATAATTAAATTTTAAAAATTAAGAGAAAGAACTTGTTTTGTAATTTGATTCCAATAGTTTTAGTTTTGGCTTTTTTCTTTTTCCTAAATCAGTTGCTGTTTATTTCTATAGCGCATCCAAGTAAAAAAATAAATAAAAAATTCTGAATATTTAACTTAAACAATCTGTTCAGAATACATCAGCACTGACACATTAGGAATGAAAGGGTGAATCAGTCGCACTAAAATCTTCACAAATAAATCACTTTGCATTGTATTTTCGCTTACAGTTTTTTTTTTACCTTGCAATTTTACGACTTTTTGCTATTAATTCTACACTTATTTTTTACAGTGTGCGGTGACCTAATACCTTGTGAGAGGCAGCTGAGGTGTTACCAGTATCTCTTTGACATTATCCGTTGCAAACACGTGAGAATTACCCTGAGGTTGAAGGTTCTTCACTGGGCTTTATGTAGTATTTGAATACTGTTCTCTGAAAGTATTAATCTGATTATAAAACGGTACATGAGTGTCCCGCCTGCTCCTGGTCCTCACTTGTATAAGCCCATTGAAACTAGAGAGGGTGACTGAAGGGAGCCAAGTTCTGGGCTTGGGTTTTTAGACTGTGTGTCTGTTCTGGAAAGACGTCTTGTACCTACAGTAACCTGTGCATTGATCAGCTCCACCCTCCAAATATAAATAGCTGTTCTGCTGGCCTGACTGATATACACAGTAAATTTTGCAGTGTTAAATCAACACTTAGAGAGTTTATTTAACTTCTTCTAGAGTGTATTTGGTCCCATTGTCTCCAAATTAACACTGCAAAATCTACAGTGTATATATATATATATATATATATATATATATATATATATATATATATATATATATATATGTATACAATTAATCGCAGGTTAATTGTATATTTTTGCGTCATTGAAATTACATTGTAATACTTTTATCAATATCTTATTTAAAGCAAACCAGTAGTATTACAGACACCTGTTATTACTGACATCTGCTATAATAAGATATGATAAACAGGGGGAAAATAATGAAGGATGAAAAGCAGCCCCTGAAAAAAGGCTGATACAATTTTTTTTTCCTTTTTTAATATAAAATGTTACTGAGGTGTAAAATAATATGTACTGGTAAAATGACAAAATGCTTAGGAACTCTAATCATGATTAATCGCAATAAAAAAATTGCAATAAAAAAAAATTGCAATAAAAAAATATATATATATACATATTCTTTTATTCATTTGTTTTGGGGGTTTGTACGTTTCTGTTATTGCAGCATTGTCTCTTGCAGGACACTTGTGTTGCATTTGTTTTATGTGTTTGTGTTTTTGGTTGTGCATGTTTCTTGTATTTGCAGCGTTTCCTCGATGCAATGTGTTTGCCCCCGTCAGCCACCGTATGTCAGTGTGTGTGAGTGTTTGCAGGTGTGTGTCTGTGTGTGTCAGTGTGTGTGTGTCTGTGTGTGTGTGTGTGTCTGTGTGTGTGTGTGTGTGTGTCAGTGTGTATGTGTGTCAGTGTGTGTGTGTGTGTCTGTGTGTGTGTGTGTGTGTGTGTGTCAGTGTGTATGTGTGTCAGTGTGTGTGTGTGTGTGTGTGTGTGTGTCAGTGTGTGTGTGTGTGTCTGTGTGTGTGTGTGTGTGTGTCAGTGTGTATGTGTGTCAGTGTGTGTGTGTGTGTGTGTGTGTGTGTGTGTCAGTGTGTGTGTCAATGTGTGTGTGTGTGTGTGTGTGTGTGTGTGTGTCAGTGTGTGTGTGTGTGTCAGTGTGTGTGTGTGTGTGTGTGTCAGTGTGTGTGTGTGTGTCAGTGTGTGTCAGTGTGTGTGTGTGTGTGTGTCAGTGTGTGTCAGTGTGTGTGTGTGTGTGTGTCAGTGTGTGTGTGTGTGTCAGTGTGTGTCAGTGTGTGTGTGTGTGTGTGTGTGTGTGTGTGTGTGTGTGTCAGGTTCTATTGAAATTAGATGAGAAAATGTCACAGGACCTGTCATGTGATGTATGCGTTACCATGTCGATGCTCAAACAATATATTGTGCAGCTCTAACCGAACCTAGAGTTACATTTCTAGATTCAACTTTACACTAGTAAGAGTTAATATTTTACACTAGGGGTTTTTGCATAGTGAAACCTGCCGGGACTACTTTCGCTTTGACCAAAACCGGACCAGAACTTGACTCTCAGGACACTGTCAGTCACTGTGGGTGCACCAGAGTCCCATACAAATTAATGAGAAAAATAGTGAACACTGAAACATATCTAACACTTATCAGTGTTGAATCAGTTTACTCTAACACTGACAGTGTAAAACCTCTGTGAACGCCAATTATTTTCACCAACAATGGAAATTATTGTATTAAATTTCACTCTGTCTGTTGTTGGAATAACTCTGAAAGAATGAAAATAGTTAGACAGTGTATTTTTTTTTTACACTGGGAAAAATGTACTGAGCAGCAGAGCAGAGGTGGAGGTAGTGAAAGCCGGTCAGAGGGGAGGGAGAAGGTGGGAGTTAGGACGGGTGAGAAGTGGCATGGCTGGGGTTAGAGAGAAACCTGAGAGGGAAGAAGCATTCCTTACAGGGCACATACAGTACATCTGTGGACACAATTATCTGCTTCTTTTAATCTTATCATTTCACACAGACCATGAAAAGCTGTAAATATATATATAGTCAAACCAGTAATTAACTTAAAGTACTTTGTTACTGTACTTAAGTAGATTGTTTTAGGTATCTGTACATGAGTTGAGTATTTATTTTTTCTGCAAACTTTTCCGCTCTACATTTGTTCATAAATATTTGTACTCTTTATATTCTTTACATTCTCAGAATAGACTCGTTACTTTTTCAAACTAAACAGATGAAAAATAAGTCACAGTGGAGTGTGTTTCTATATTATAATTGTGACTTTTATCTCATGATTGTGACATTTTTATTTCAGACTTTTTATTTTTATGTCATAATTTTGACTTTGTCTCATAATTTCAACTCTTTTTCTCATAATTGTGCATTTCTTATCTCATAATTTTGACTTTTTTTTATCTCAAAGTCAAGCTTTTTTTTTTTATCTCAAATTTGGGATTTTTCAAACTAAACAGATGTGATAGTACAAAAAATAAGTAACATCAGAGTGGAAATCAGTGAAAGAGTGACTTGATTTATCATAAGTCTCACTTTTTATCTCACAATTTTGACTTTTAATCTCATAATTACACTTTTTTTATATCATAATTTTGATTTCTGCACAGTAACGCACTTGAATTCAAGTGCTACATTGTAAATCTATCTATCTATCTATCTATCTATCTATCTATCTATCTATCTATCTATCTATCTATCTATCTATCTATCTATCTATCTATCTATCTATCTATCTATCTATCTATCTATCTATCTATCTATCTATCTATCCATCCATCCATCCATCCATCCATACTGTGACCCAATCAAACACATTATCTACACAGTAACTCACTTTTAAATGCTTTATTTTTTAATACTTTTGAAATGTTTCAGATTTTTTCCTGATTAAATAAGTATTATTTTATCCATAGCAAAAAAAAACAAAAAACCCTGCAGTTTAACTTTTTATTTCATTACAATTAAGAACTTATATCTTTGAATCAGTACTTTTACTTTTAACAAGAGTATTTTCCAAACAAGTAGCTGTACTTCTACTTAAGTACAGAATGTGAGTACTTTTACCACCTAGTAAAAGCTTGGTTCATTTAATCACAGGTGTTTTTAGTTTTTAATGCTTGTTTTGTCAGATATATTGGGGAGTAGATGATGAGCTTATTTTAACATGTGAAGTTTAGTCACAAAGAATTAATTAAATCATAAATCTGCTGAACTGCAGCTGCAGTCTGTCTTCCACCCTCGTGCAGCCAGACTGTTTACACTGCAAAACTCTAAATCTTACCAAGTGTATTTTTCTCATTTCGAGTCCAAATACCTCATCATACTTAAAATAAGAGATAATCACCTAAAGATGAACTTGTAGAGCTTATTTTTAGATAACAGATTTATATACTTATTTATTTCTTTATGCATTTGGCAGATGCTTTTTTTCCCAAAGCAATTTACAACAGAAAGTGAATGATTAAATTAAAAACACACAAAAAAAACTGCTGTACAATTCAAAGCAATGAATACAAAGCACAGTGATTTAATAAAATACAAGAATAGATTAAAACAGAACAAAAAAAAAAACAATAATGCCTAAATATCGAAAATCTTATTTCAAGAAATATGAGAACCTCACTATAATAATCTGTTTTTAATAAATTCATATTAATGTAATTAGTATTAATTTTATGCTTCTTCTGCTTTGCTTTATTTTTTCTCTCTTTCTCAGATGTTTTTATACTGCTCTTATATGTGCTGTTTAAATGTGGTCGATAATTTCTTTTTATAATTTTCATTCTTTTTATTTATGTCGTTCTTTTTTTCCCATGAATTTTCTCACTGGTTGTATTTATCCATGTCTGGGTAAAGTTTTGTGTTGTGTCATGGGTGGATGGATAAAAAAAAACATCTAAAAAGAAATGTTATTCCTGTATAATGAATGTTTATTAAAGGAAAGGAAAGGAAAGGAAAGGAAAGGAAAGGAAAGGAAAGGAAAGGAAAGGAAAGAAAAGAAAAGAAAAGAAAAGAAAAGAAAAGAAAAGAAAAGAAAAGAAAAGAAAAGAAAAGAAAAGAAAAGAAAAGATTTCAAATCTTACCAAGATTATTCTCACTTGTTCCACTGGCAGATATTTTTGTTTAAAAAAAAATCTTGGCAGAGGTGGTAAAAGTATTTACATATTGTTCAGTTGTGTAGAAGTACAGATACTGGTGTGAAAAAGTAAAACTGCATTTTTTTTTTTTTGCTATTGATTAAATAATAACCAAGAAAATTTTCAAAAATATCCAAAAATAAAGCCTTTAAAAGTGAGTTACTGTGTAGATGATTTGGTAGATATGGAAAAGGGGAAGAAAGAGGAGAAGATAGGAAAAATAGCATAATTATGAGACTAAAAAGTCAAAATTATCAGGAAAAAAATACAACATTATGAGATTAAAGTTAAAATTATGAGAAAAAAAATCATAATTATGAGATAAAAAGTCTAAATTATGATTCAGTAAGTCACAATTTCTGATTTACTGATTTACAACTTAATTTTCATACTGTCACATTTGTTGAGTTTTAAAAAGTAATGAGTCTATTCTGAGATTATAAAGAGAATAAAGTAAAGATCATTCTACAAAAATATAGGGAGTAAAAGTAAAAAAGTTGCCAGAAAAATAAATACTCAAGTAAAGCACAGATACCTAAAAAAATCTACTTAAGTACAGTAAAGGAAATACTTATACTTAGTTACTTCCACCTCTGGCTCTTAGTAAGATTTGTCAAATATTTTCAAAATATATTGTCTAAAAATAATCCTTATATCTCAAATACAAGTCACTCTACAGGTGTTTATGTCTTATCTTAAATGTGATGACATATTTTGTCTAGAAATGCTGAATATAAATATGATATATATATATATTTTTGCAGTGTAACGTCTCTCTCACTGCACTGGTGTCGACTGTAATGTATTAACTTGAGCAAACTCATCCAACCGTGTGTCGCTATATCTCATTCTAGAGAGTGTTTTTGTCACGTCTGAGTGGAGCAATATCAGCTGACACAGGCAGCACTCTACCTTCCACAACCCTCCATGTGTCACCCTCATCCTGGTCTCAGTAACAGTCTTGCACTATGTCATACAAGTGGAATCTATGATGGACTATCTCAGTCTATATTCTACGATTCCAAGACTGGCCTCAGATCTGTTGAAAGCCAAAGTCAATTTATTTGTTTATTCTACGACCCTCTAGAACGTTGCCATAGCTCCCGTTCACTTTGAATGAACGTTCCCAGCCTTCTGTGGGCAGATTTTTTTTTGATAACCGCCTGCTGCCAATGGCAACGAGTTTTGTCACTTCAGATTCACGTTACCATATCACTCCGCAGGTAGTTTGGCCACTTTGAAAGTAAACATTCGCTACGTTCTAACGGCTATTTTATCCGGTCTGTTAGAGTAGTAGCAGTAATAAGCTGTAATAACTCGTAGAATAAGTGGGATAATGTATTGCCCATGTGTGACTATTGAAAAATATTTTCCTTCAGAGCCGAACATTGCGTGTTGGTTCTATTTAAAAAAAACATCCAGATTGTTTTGTTTCCAGCTGTTTTTTCACGGTAGAAAAATGACTTGAGGTCGAACAACAGAGTTTACCGGTACTTCCTCGTACATGTCCATGACGCGGTGATGAGGCTCTCTGATTGGCTCAGAATGCATAAAGGAACACCTCCCCCCTCCCCTCTTACTGTCTATGTGTTTACCTGTACCCAAGTAGCACCCAGCTAGGTTTCGTGTCGTTGCTTGCACTGAAAACGTGCATGGAAAAAAATGAGGCTTTATTTCCACAGAGCACATGAACCAGTTTGATCCGCCATTTTTTCCCAGTTTGTGCAGCAGCTACTGTGGCGCCGTCTTCTCTTGTAGATGCTAATGCTAATGCTACTTCAGATTTGCTGCCGGGGACGGGCTTAACCCCACGTGGGTGACGGTAAAGTCCATCTGACATCAAATGGACCAGCTTTTTCTACATCCCTTGTTCCTCTCGTTGTTTTCTGTGAATGCGGTACGCAGCCAGTGGAGGTGACAAACCACTTTCAAAGGCAGCATGTGTCAGTAACTCAGGGTGACCCATCAGATTCCAAAAGGAGTGTGGAAAAGTCATTTTCAGTGGAATGACACGTTTGAGGACTGAACATGCGGTAGACAAAACTGTGGAAATAGTTGAGTCTATGTGGACTCTGGGATACCTAACACACGCTGCCATTGTTGTGTATCTGAAAAGACGACACTGCCGTCGATTCTGCTTTACGTCACGCGTAGTCCCACCTGGCGACACTGATTCGCTCCTTTGTTTTGAAGTAAATGTGATCCTTATGGTACTCAGATGGTTGTGTGAGCGTAGCGTAAGTCAGGTTATCAATAAAGTACTTGTATTGTATTGTATTGTATTGAATTGTATTGTATTCTATATTACAACAGAATAAAGTGAGGGGGTTCTTCTCCTGCATTGTGCATTTTTTCTGTTTATGTCAGTCTGTGAATAAGCATGTATACCTTGTCCTGTGTGTTTTTCTGTGCAGGGGTTGCAGTGCTGGTGTCCCCTGATATCCCCCTGCAGCTGGGACTGGACAGTAGACAGCAGTTCTGCCTGCAGTCACTGCCTAGTATGGAGCGTCTCCCTCTACAGTACACTGTGTGTGTGGCCCACAACGTAAAAGCTGCTCACCAAGAAGCAGTGCAACAACTCGCCGAACACACCAGGGAGCTGCCCAACATGAAAACAATGTGGTTAGTTCAGTTTAGATTAAGATTAAAAGGGATCAGAGTTTGCTTTAGTGCCAGGTCTGGTATCCAGGGATATCAGAGTACCTATAAGTCAAACACTGGAGCATCTGCAGGTCCAGTGAGCACCGACTGAAACTTTTGTAGCTACTTGGGGAGTCATAAAATAAAACACATCCAGGTTTTGAGGCGTATGATCCATCTGTGCGCCCTACAGGCTGCCGTTCTGGAAACTGCTCACTAATGTGGACTCGGGGCCGAAGGTGGAGAGGGAGCTGAGGATCTTCTCTAATCGTCTGAAGAGACAGCAGCTGGGGGAGGGAGTCATCAGCCTCAATGAACATTCCACCTCCCTCCTCTCTGATATGGTATGTACTCCTCTGCCACTGGTCCTTACAGTAGAATGTACAGTACTGTCTGCCTCCACACCAGTCTGGAAGCTTTTTTACTCCCATTTTTGTTAATCAGTACATTTATAAGCACTTAGAAATTCCAAATATTGTCTCACTCCGATTAAGGACTTCACTGGATTTTCCAATAAATCCGAGTTTACATGCACTGGAGAAATTGAGTGAGATACTTTAGACTCCCAGACACTAGGTGGCGATGCACGCATGAGTTGGTGCCATAGAAGAAGAACAATAAAACTAGAAAAGCATTCAGAGAGTGCAGACCCCCCCCCCCCTTCCCTTGACCACCGCCAAAGTTTTCTACCAGGATCAATGCTTCCTGAAAAATTCAACCAAATTCATCCATAATTTTTAGACTTATCTTACCCCCTCCTTCTCCGACTTCCACCAATTACCAACCAAAATGTAATCAGTTAGTTTGTTGGTCTGTCTGTTTGTTTGTTTGTTTGTTTGTTTGTTTGTAAGCAGTTTTACACAAAATCTACACAACTAATTTCCATGAAATTTTCTGGAAAGGTGGAATGTGTTCCAGAATAGATCCCATTAAATTTTGGTGAATGTAGGTCAAAGGTCAAGGCCATAGTCACTAAAAATGTGTTTTCACAATGATTAGAGATAGGAAAAATCAGGTCAAATGTTTGGAAGGAGGTTGGGCACCTCTTTTTTTTTGTTTTTTCTGTGATGTACAGGGAATGACAGTGATTATCACTTACACCAAGAAGGACCCTGGTTCGAATCCCACACTAGACCTTTCTGTGTGGAGTTTGCATGTTCTCACCTTGTCTGCGTGGTACTCCAGTTTCCTCCCACCATCCAAACACATGCACTGATAGGTTCATTGGTTAATCTAAATTGTCCATAGGTGTGAATGTGACAGTGATTGTTTGTCTATATATACGTTCAGCCCTGAGATGAACTGGAGACTCATACAGGGTTTACCCCGCCTTCACCCATTAGGGCTGGATTGTGACCCTAGTGAGGATGAAGCCAGTTCAGATGACGAGAGAGATATATGTACAGGGTGGGCTTAATAAAAGCATTTCTTCCGCCCAACCCTTTTTTGCTTATAAATAATTGTAATCTTGTTAAATATAGCTTTTTGGTATTGTTGTTGTTTTATTTTTTTTATGTGGACAACCAAATCAAGTTGATTCCTGTCCAGTCTGTTGGGGTACTTGTGTACTCCCATGGTCCTCTGGGTTGAGAGGCTGCAGAGGTTCATTGGTCCGAAGCTCAAAACAAGTCAGAGACAGAGATGAAAGGGTTTTCTTAAGTGGATCACCAGAGCGCTGCAGACAAGCCCAGAAAGCAGGACAGAGGACAGGTTCACTGAAATGTCACAGCTTAAAAAAAAATACTGTTTGCTAGAGAGTGGACTACACTACTTGTGTGACTGTGCAGACCCATGTATTTGTTTTGGCTGATACGTAAAAATGTGATTTTTAAAGTGACAGAATTGAACAAATATTCATTTCATTTCATTTTTTTTTTTACATATATTTCCACAGATAACACCTTCTGTTGCTTATGGTGCTTGTGTTTCCATTGTTTATCCAGATGTTGAGAGTTATTAAGCAGTGTTCCCAAATATTTATGATTTAAAAAAAGAGTATTTAGATGTGTCTCCTGAACTCAAACTTACAACAATAAATAATGATTTGTGTTAACATTTGCATTTCTACTGACCTTCGTCGCTCTATTTAGCTACATTTGAGCAGTTTTAATGGCTAATGTTAAACAGCCAGTCACACATAATGGAACCAACTAAACACACGCTAACATGTATTAATAAAAACAATTAATTTGCTTTTCTTTTTTTTAAACTTATTTTGTTTGATTTTTTTTTTTTATTATTATTATTTTAGTTTTTTTACATTTGTTACACAAACAGAAATGCACACACAGAACACATAAACACAGAAATAGCAGAAAAAAAAAAAAAAAAAAAAAAAAATATATATATATATATATATATATATATATATACCAGGGCTAGTTGTAAGACTTCTCAGCTTGACCAATCAGGAAGGAGCTGTGGTGATGTCATCAATATAAAATATCAGCATGAAGATTAAAGTAAATAATATCAGTAAATTAAATATAGGAAAATATCTAATTTTCTCTGAAAATATTACAATTATTGTGACAAACCATTTAAGAAAGATTTGGGAACAAACACAAAAGTTTTTTTATGGGTCTTTATGAGTGAATATTAGAATTTTGATTTTATTCAAAACTGACAGAATCACAGAAATCACAATCCATAATCAGATAAAAAACTGCACAGACCTGTTCATCGGCAGCATCTGAGTTGAGTTCTTCTACTTTAATCAGAGAAATAAACTGTCATCTTTGCGCTGCTTTGCATTCTAATCTGCAAACTGTGGCTCAGATTTACTTAAATAGATTTTTTAGGTGTCTGTACTTTACTTGAGTTTTATTTTCTGGAAATGTTTTACTTTTACTCCCTACATTTTTGCATAAATATCTGTACTTTATACTGCTTACTTTTTCAAACAAAACTCCAAAGGGAAAATCAGTGGAGGACAGACTATATCTTAGAATTATATTACTTTTTTAAATCTCAATTGTTTCATTTTATCTCAGAATTTTGACTCTTTTTCTTGTAATTTTGCATTTCGTATCTGATATTTATGACTTTTCATCTCACAATTTTGACTTTTTATCCCATAATTCTAAATGTTTTTATTCTCATATTTATTACTCTTTTTTTTATATCTCATAATGATGACTTTTTATCTCAATTGTGCCCCCCCTCCCCAATTTTTCCTAAATTTCCTGCCCAGACCCACAAAACGTGAGTACAGTGACCTCATCAAATACATTTTCCACACAGTAACTTACTTTTAAAGGCATTATTTTAGATATTTTTGAAACTTTTATCATTTTTCCTGGTTAAATAAGTATTATTTCATTCATTTGCAGTTTTAATTTACTTTTTTTACTTATTATAATTCAGAAGTTGTACTTTTTTACTTTTACTTCAGTAAAGGAGTTAACTCAATACTTCTATTTTCACCATTTTTTTCTCCACACAAGTAGCTGTACTTATACTCAAGTACAGAATGTGAGTACTTTTACCACTTCTGGGACCCATTAAATACAGGTCTGTGACCCACCTGTGGGTCCTGAGCCTGAGTTTGGGAAACAGTATCAGAGTCTTCCCTGTAATGAAACCAGCAGGACCACTGTCAAGTGGATTTAACTCAATACCTGGTTATATTCCATTGCAAAACAAATATAGCTGAGGAGAGGACAAGCAGAGGCTCTCTTAATAGAGCTCAGGTTGCTCTGTGTGGTAACTGTTAGAGAGTGAAGAAATGTGTGTGTTGAGATTAGGAGGAGCAGGTGATACCGACACCAGCATGATCTGACCATGTCACACAAGAGAAGAATATCCGTCACAGGGGATCCGTTTCTTACTATCCTGTCCTACAAAGTAAAAAGGCAGTAACTGTACAGACACCAAAGTGAGAAAAATGACCTTAAAGTTCCCTTACTATCCAGCCACAGTAGTTGTAGATAGATTATTAGACATAAAGGCAGTATCGTTACTGCATATTATCTAGTTTTACAAAAACCACAGTGCACCTTATTAATTCTGGTAGTGCTGAGTGACTGGGAATTTTGCTTTAATCTCATAATTTTAACCTTTTATCTCATAATTTTGGCTTTTTTATCTCATGATTTAGACTTTTTATCTCCACATTCTGGGTTTTTATCACCGAATTTTGACTTTTTATCTCAGAATTGTGGCTGCCTTTGTGTGTTTGCAGAACTGATCCATAATAAAACACATGGACAAATGATAAGTTGAGGCAAAATATAACGATAACTCAAAAACCTATGGTATTGTAAATGGCAATGTAATGTAAAATGTAATACAATGCAATGTAAAATTTCAAAGTGATCCAGAATCCAGTATCTTTGCTGGAACCACACCAGATTTTAATCATTTGTTCCTTGTGACACTCTCAACACATCCTGAAAAGTTCATCAAAATCCGTCTATAGGTTTTTGAGTTGTCTTACAAACAGAGGTTTGCTCTGTAGTAGACTATGTATGATTTTGAAACACAACAATCAAAGAGAATAAAACTTTTTCAACATGTTCATGTGGGATGTATTTCTGTAGGTGGTAGGCTTTATGTAGTGGAGCTTCATTTATTGGTGAGTAACTGATAGCTTAGCTTACTACACTTTACAAGTAACTTGCTCAACACTGACAATATGTCCCACATGTGCTTACAGTCGGGTCATGTGACCAGTTTAGAAAGTGCATAAAGACAAATAACGGCAGCACATACAAGACGCAGAGAAAAGTAATTTGACTGATGTCGTTTTGGTTAAAAAAAAAAAAAACAACCTTTCCCCTCCTTACAATCTAGAGTTTCTGGTCCATCAGAGATATTAAAGCCTACTTCTGCTGGCTCTACATTCTCCACTTCCCCCTAATAAGTGCCATAAAGAATCAGCCAAGCATAAAAAGGCTTCATGGAAACTTGTGGAAGTTAACGTTGTCCATGAAATTTGCAGCGCCACAGAAGTGTGACTCGCAACAAAGATGCTGTGTAAAACCTTTCTTTCATTCCAGTTTTACTAGTATTTATAAATGATCAATCACAAAATGACCTTTCTTTTCCAGTTTCCATTATAGTTTGAAGCTCGCCGTCATTTAAAATGAATGCAGCCACTGGAACGTTGGCGTTATTAATACATTTGACATGTTTTTAACGTATTTCTGAAGCATAATAAGAGAGTGTTGTGACCTTATATATGAACTTTTCTGTATACTTTAGTGGTCAGATTTTATTATTCTGACTATTTTATGAAACATGTATCAGGAAAAAGGCAGGTAAAAAGAAAGGAGAAAAAATGGTTATTCTGGACACACATTCGCAACATGTGTTCGACTCTGGAGGTTAAACTTTGTATTCTTAAGAGGTTTTGTTCCATAGTTATGCAACCTGAAATCCTTGTTTGACTTTACTTTGAAGATTATAGTATGTTTATTGGTTCTGACAGAGATCTTACATCACAGCTATACATTTTCAAACAAAATAGAAACAGAACTTCATGCACAGAAAGAACTGTATTGATTATAAACCTATATCTACATGAAAGTTACATGTTAAATCAATTCGTTGATTTTTTTCTCCAAATCGGGATTTTAAAAAAATCTATATTGTTTTTATTGAACTTTTTATTTTAAGTATTATTATTTTTTTTTATTGATGAATTGATTTATTGACTAACTGTTGATCTTTAGTGTGACCTTGACCTTTGACCTTCATTGCTCAAAATGTAATGGATTCGTCCTTGACCCATTATTTATCGTTCCTGAAAGTTTCATCAAAATCCGTTCTGAATTTTTTGCGTAATCCTGTTGACAGACAGACAGACAAATAGACAGACAGACAAATAGACAAACTGACCCGATTTTAATCCCTCCTTGGGGGAGGTAATAATGGATTAAATTTCTATACCACTTTTCAAGGCACCCAAAGACACCCATTTACAATATTGAACCATTATTCATTCACTCTCACATTCTCTCTCTGGTGGTGGTAAACTACATATATAGCCAGAGTTGCCCTGGGGCAAACTGACAGAGACGTGGTTGCCTACGGTCCCTCCGACCACCACAGAAAATTCATACGCATTCGTAGACCAGTGTAGGTGACACTGGAGGCAAGTAGGGTGAAGTGTCTTTTGCCCAAGTACGCAATGGACTGACTAGGATAGACCTGGATTCAAACCACCAATCTTTCGGTTAAAGACGACCCGCTCTACCACCTGAGCCATGACCACCCTATATGTCTGTCTAACATGGAGTCAGGTGAACCATTTTCATATTCCAGGTTTATTCCATTCATTAAGATTCATTCTAAATGGTCAAACTTTAAAATGGGTCCATTTGAACCATAACATAACATGAGGGTTAATCTGTACGGGATATTTGTGTCTACAGGACCATGACTACCTCAACAGCAGGAAAAGGGGGATGTCCAAGAGACTGACCAGGGACCTCCCACTTGTCAAGCTTC
>CM035788.1:11933952-12141452 GCA_020466265.1 Siphamia tubifer
ATCTTCTTGTTTTGGAAAATCCCTTAATGTCCAAATCACTTTCAAGGTAAAAATGTGGGTGATTTGGCAACACTAATCTGTCAAATTATCTCTAAAATGTCCCATCAGAAACATTCAAATACAGTGTTTTGGCCCATATTTATATATAAAATGACATCAACTGGATCAATGTAAAAATAAGGGCCAGGGTCTGTTTAATATGGGATGTTCCTGGTCGTTTGCTGTCAGGAAGCTGTCCCCTCCGCTCTTATTTTCAGTTACAGATGTGTTTTGCTGTTTGCCTCAGGTCCAGCCATAAGCCTGTTTTTGTGAGGATGACCCCCTTGCAGTCAGACTGGAGCCCTATGGGTCTGAAGGGCATCATTCCCTCCCTGCTGCACCATGCTCTGCTGGGATACAACTTCCTCATTCCCGATGCAGTAGGTAATACCACAGCCTATATGGTCACCTTTATCATCCACTGTAAACCACAATGTTCAGAATGATTAAATATATTAAATTATGAATACTCAAAGTTTCAGAAATAGTACTACATGTTCTTCTTTTTAAGTATTAATATTTTTTTATTAAAGGGAACTATTGTGGATATAAGTGAACATAACTTAAAAAAACATAGATGAGGTTCGACTTAGTGGAATTAGTAAGTTGTTCCGCACCAAAGGGGAATATTTTTCGATAGTAACTCGTGTTCCATGTATTATCCCGCTTATTCTACGGGTTATTACAGTTTATTACTGTCACTACTCTTAACAGACTAGTGTTGTGAAATAGGCGGGGCAGACAGAAGGGGGGTGCAGAGAGTTTTAGGCGGAGAAAAGAGAAAGACGGATGTACACAGCCAGGTCGGCGACCGGAGCAGGTGTTGTCCCGCTCCTGCAAATAAATACTGAAAACGAAGCTCACTGAAACCGCTCCTTGTTTTATAAAAACCAGCATAGAGGAGTTAACTGAGGGGTAAAATACTTACTTCGGCCCTGGAGATGTTGTACGAGGTGATGACGGATATTTCCTCTGATTTCCTGAGTACGGTAAGGATAACATCAGGATAGGTTAACATTGGATAAGCTAGCAGTTACAACCAAGCTAATATTTACTTTAAAAGTGGCCGAACTACCTGCGGAGTGATATGGTACAGTGAATCTGAAGTGACAAAACCCGTTGCCATGGGCAGCGGGAGTTAATGGCGCAGCGGGCGGTTATCGAAAAAAATCCGCCCGCTGACGTCATTCAAATTGAAAGGGACGTTCTAGAGGACCGTAGAATAAAGTCATTAAATGCTGAGAATGATATCGTACTGTTATTTTAAAACTTGTCTTAAAACACATTTTTACTCCCTGGCTTTTGACTCAGTGGCTCATTCATTTTAGTACTTTTATTGTATGATCATTTAAATTTTTATTTTATTAAAAAAAAATTATCTGTGTAGGTTTAGCACTTTTTATTGTATTTTTAGATGTACTTTCTCTGTTTTGTGTTTTATGCCTTGTAGCATGCAGCGCTTTGTGTCAGCTGGGTCTGTTTTAAAACACTTTTATAAATAAAGATGGGATGGTACTGGATGGTATTTCTATTGTTTCAAATAAGGATGATTGAAAAAAAAAAAAAAAACTTAACTGATGAGGTAGATGCTGATATACAATTTCAACGCACTCCGAAAAATTACCAATATCTATTACACCAAAAAATTACAATCACAAAACACAGTAATTTTATTCAATGACTGAAAGCTCAGTCTGTCTGTCCATGTGTCCAAGTGTCCTTGGACAAAGACAATGAACCCTGACTTAGTCTCCCAGTAGGACCAACAGAACCTTAGAATACTGAGTTAATAAGTAATGTTTTAATGTAACTATACTTTAATAAGCATCTAAATTTTAAGTTCTGGAAACTTGTATTTTTTATGTTTCATCAACTTAAAATAATTGAGGCAAACGATTACCTTAAATTTTTTGGAGTTCTGCTAACGTATTTGGGTTTGCAATATTTTACTAAACCATTAAAACCATTTCTGTCTGACCATCTGTGGAGTCAAACTATGGAACAATAGGAACAACTATGGAACTGAAATAATAACTTTTTATTCCATTTTCTCTATTTCTGATGTAATAACCCTCAATTTTAATCTGACTTTTAATGAACATTTACACGATGAGTGAATTAAATATATGAAAATACCTGGTTTATATCGATAAAGTGAAAAATACAGAGGATACAGTTGTAATAAATGGTGATAAATTAATTAAGAAAGGTTAAATAAAGAGGATGAACTACCACAAAAGAAGCTCTGTCTTTGTGGGTTAACTTGATATAGAAGTAATAAAATATAAAACCTGTCAGAGTGTAACTGGAAACACTAAAACAGACAAAACCATGTTAGAAGTATTTGTCCAAATATTCCAGATTCCTTAAAGCAGTTCTCAGCAGATGTGTGAGATGCAACAATTTACTTTGATGTAGAGAAAACATTCAGTTATCAAACACAGGTGGAAGTAACTGAGTACAAGTATTTCCTTTAATGTAATTAAGTAGGGGGTTTTTTAGGTATCTGTACTTTACTTGAGTATTTATTTTTCTGGCAACTTTTTACTTTTACTCCCTAAATTTTTATGTAAATATCTGTACTTTATTCTCTTTATATTCTCAGAATAGACTCATTACTTTTTCGAACTAGACAAATATGACAGTAGAAAAATAAGTCGTAAATCAGAAATTGTGTCTTACTATATCATTATTTTGACTCCATTATCCATTTCTTATCTCATAATTCTGACTTTTTTCTCATAATTTTAACTTTTTATCTAATAATTCTGATTTTTTTTCTCATATTTTTGTCTTTTTATCTCATGATTTAGATTTTTTAAAATCTCATAGTAATGCTTTCTTTTTTTAATCTCCTATTTATGAATTTAATTTTCCTAAATGTCCTGTCCATACCCACTAAACTGAGCACCATGATCCAATAAAACACATCATTTACACAGAAACTCACTTTTTAAGGTTTTATAATTCAAAGTTTTCTGTTTTTTCCTGGTTAAATAAATATTATCTCATCCATAGCAAGAAAAAATATGCAATTTAACTTTATTACAACTTTATTACAATTCAAAAATTTTACTTTTAATTAAATGGAGGAGTTGAATCAGTACTTCTACTTTTGCCAGAGTATTTTTTCACACAGTAGCTGTACTTCTACTTAAGTACAGAATGTGAGTACTTTTACCACGTCTGGTGAAAACTAAACAAAAATACGACCAATATGAGCCTCCATCTGTGAATGTGTGTTAAACATCTTTGACTGTTTCCTTCTCCACAGGTGGATCTCTGTCTGGAGACCTGGTCACAGATGAGGAGTTGTTCATCCGTTGGTTGGAAATTGTCGCCTTTCTCCCTGTTATCAGCTTCCACACGCCACCCTGGGTCAGCGGCGAGGACCGGGTATGTCATTTTATTAATACATACTACACATTCATACATACTACACACCTTCCAGGACAGCCATATGTGATATACCATCATTTCTATAGTGTACAAAAAAGAATATACATTACATCATATAAACAAAAATACACTTTTCATCCCCATTCATCTAAAAATGATAATTGTAAACAATTTTATGTTATTTGTTGACCACAATTATTATGGAAAATGTCAAATTAATTAATTAATAGTTAGTTTTCAGTTGAAATGACAAATTATGGCAAATTACATATTTGACAAATCTAAAGGAAGCAGTTTTAAAATGACAAACTAAATAAAGATGTGATAGATAGATAGATAGATAGATAGATAGATAGATAGATAGATAGATAGATAGATAGATAGATAGATAGATAGATAGATAGATAGATAGATAGATAGATAGATAGATAGATAGATAGATAGATAGATAGATAGATAGATAGATAGATAGATAGATAGATAGATAAGACATTGCAGAGTGTGAACTCTTCCTCACTCTTTAAACACCTTCAGGAAAAAGTTGTTTTTTCAATATTTACTCAAATCTTAAACTTGTTGACATCCTCCTCTATAGTAGGTTTTTCCATCCAATCAGAAACATGATATTTTTTCTGTGGAGCATTCATCTGTACTAGAAAGGATCTTTGACTTTACTGCTCCTGACAGCCATAAACCTGCAGTAAAAAGCTAATTAGTTCATTTCATTTAATTTTAAGATTGAATTCATTTATTTTCTGGTTATACACATGTCCTAAGAATTCTAATAAAACTGGAATAAGGTCAGTGTTTTCCACATGTGCTAAATATCTTAACAGAAAACACCTGGTGAATTTTGAATATTGTCAAATCTACAACAACGTGTGTGTGTGTGTGTGTGTGTGTGCATCATGCCATATGATATATTCATCATTAATTGTATTTATTTAGTTTTAGCTCGACCGCATCAACCATAGGAATCAATATACTAATGCTAGCAGCAGAATATGTGCGTCATCACGACAAGACCAGGAGCATGCAATGTTAAAGTGGAATTAACTGTTTACATGACAGAGGAATAATCAAATTTGGAATTATTATTTGGAAAGATTATTTAGAATTAAGTTTAATACAGAATTATTATTTTCATTTGGAATTAGGTGTTTACATGATTCATCTTAAAGTGGAATTAACCTATATTCAGAATTAAACAGGAATAAAAAAACTCATGTAAACAGGGCCAGTGTGGCTATTAGAACACAGCACTGGAATTTACCTGTGAAAATGTAAAGAACACAGTTGAGTCGACTGGATGTGTGAATGTTGTTGATTACATATAATCCTATAAATATACTATAGATGCATTTTGTCGCTGCGAGACTCTGTAAGAAAAGAGGCAGAGGAGTGGGAGTTTGTTGACACAGCAGCCTCGACTCAACTCTGTAGGTCAGCGCTAAGAAGTTCCCACCGTGTCACTGAGCTGGACACTGTTTTTGGAGAGGCGTGAGGGTCAACTGACCGACGCTCTATCAAAACGTAGAGCTGGCAGGGGGTGGGGGGGGTGGGTGGCGGACCCAGTTGTGTTTCCCATCCACTACAAATGGGAGAAATAAACAACGCCTGTGGTCTGTGAGACGATACAGTGACAGATATCTACACTATTGACAATGTGGGACCGGGCTCAGGTTCCACTTGTTATTTCTCCAGAGTTATGAAGGCTGCTACACCACCCACCCCTCCTCCTTCACCCCTTCACTTCCTCCCCTCAATAGAAGCGATCGTTGCCCCCCCCCCCCAATTCTCTCTCTCTCTCTCCTCCTCCCAACATCACCTGTGGTTAAGAGTCCATCTGTTCCGAATTACAATCCCCTCGTCTAGATTTATGGCTCAGGCTCATTCTCGGCTACAACGTCAAGAGCCACTTCAGCAGGAATGATAATGAATTTGAGGACAAGTCTTGGAAAAATACTTTATTGTGGCAATTAAGATTTCCATGAGTAATTGACAAGTGTGACAGAGTGGGAGTGATCGACTGTGTTTTTTCTTTCCAGAAGGAGACAGACTGAGGCAGCAGAATATATTGGTTATGACTTGTGTTGCGTGACAAAGATAAAAATAGGCTTTTTTTTTTTTTTTTTTTTTTTTTTTTTTTTTATGCGCAGCTCAGTGATGTTTTCCATTTCGGTCTGTTCGCAAAAAAAAAAAAAAAAAAAAAAAAAAAAAAAAAGGCCTTTTCGACTTATAAACTTAGATGAAGTGAGACCGAGAAGGCGTTATGAGAAGGAAAAGCTGCTGAATTACACATGATAAAGCCTTCTGTTTTAGTTATTTTACTGCAGTTTCAGTGTAACGCACCTTGGTTTCCACAGTGTGTGGGACTCGGGTCAGTCGTAGACAGGTCACAGCGATGACTGCATTGGAATCAAATAGCGAATAAAACCTCAAACCCACATACATGCCTGGCTTCTCAATTAGAGAAGGATCCACTCAAACCCAGGCTGTGACTTCAAGCTCATTCCTACAAATGTTCTCAATCCAAACTCATAAAAATACATTTTTTATAGATGTGGTCAGGTTTTGTTTTTGTCATGGGACACTGCGGAGGATGTGACCCTTCCAGGAATGCTGAAGCAGTTTGGTCAGAAGGAGACAGGAGAGAGAGTTGGACGGTGTTAAACCACTAAGTCAACACAGGACTGTTCTTAACTTCTATCTGCACGTCTGGGTGTAGAGATGGCACCGATGTCTTTAACAGACCTCACTGTTAGTCTTAGTCTTCTACTGAAATCCTTGTGGCAGATGATTTAGTTTAGGAAAGAAAGTTTTTTTGGTTTTTTTTGTTGTTGTTGTTGGTTTCAAATTCTCATTCGCTCTAGATTTGTTGAAAATATATTAAGAAGGATATTAGTAAAAGACATAAGTGGTTTTAGATGATGCTCTGTATGAAGCTGTTCAATGTCTTTACCTTTGCACTAATAGTTTTACTGCTACAGACATTTCAAATTGAACCCATTATACGTAAATGAGGGGGGGAGGGGGGGGGGGTAATTTGGAAATTCATTGAAAATTAAACCTTTGACCTATTTTTTCCAAAATTTTATTACATCTATCCTGGGTTACTGACAATCTATAAACCCTATTTGGTATGAATTCAACCAATATTTTTGCTGCTACAGACATTTAAAATTTTACTCATTGTAAGTAAATGGGGGGAAATTTTGAAATTCATCGAAAATTAAACCTTTGACGTATTTTTTCCAAAATATAATGACATCTATTTTGGGTCACTGGCAATGTATAAACCCAATCTGCTATGAATTCAACCAGTATTTTTGCTGCTACAGACATTTAAAATTTCACCCATTATAAGTAAATGGAGGAAAAAAAATAATTTGGAAATTCATAGAAAATTAAACCTTTGACCTATTTTTTCCAAACTATAATGACATCTATTTTGGGTCACTGGTAATCTATAAACCCAATTGGGTGTGGAAAAAAACAATAGTTTTATTAGGTACAGACATTTGAACTTTCACCCATTATAAGTAAAAGACAAAAAATAAGATTTTGTTTTTAATTCATAAAAATATTTTTATATTGATCTACTTTTTGTAAAAATTTTATTACATCTATCCTGGGTCACTGACAATCTATAAACCATATTTGGTATGAATTCAACCAATATTTTTGCTACTACAGACATTTAAAATGTCACCCATTATAAGTAAAAGAGAAAAAAAAATAAGATTTTTAGAAATTCTTAAAAGATTTTTTACTTTGATCTACTTTTCCCAAAATATAATCAGATCTATTCTGGGTCACTGGTAATCTATAAACAATATTTGGTATGAATTCAACTAATAGTTTTACTGCTAGAGTGTTAACCAACAAACAAACCAACCCAAAAACAATAGCCCTTGCTTCCCTTTCAGGGTTTGGGGTCATATTTTTCCAAATTAAATTGTGATTACTGCTCTTTTTTTTTTAGCTATTCTATGTTTCTTTGACTCCTAGGTGTTAAACTTAACTCGGACCTACATCGCCCGGCACCAGAAAACCGTGGTCCCCCTGGTAGAAAAGTATGCAGAGGAGTGGCAGCTGACGGGGTATCCCATCTATCGGCCGATGTGGTGGCTCAGTCCCAACGACCCCGTGACCTTCACTATCGATGATCAGTTCCTCATCGGAGACGAGGTGACTTCATGGCTTCCCTATGGGGGGGGGGATTGAGTTCCTCCCCTCGACCCCCTGGCTGTAACTCGATGTCTTGCTAATTAAGCGTGCAATCTTCATGACATCTGAATTTGTTTTAACCCTTTAACCCCTGATGTGTCAGCGGTGACACGTTGAAAGGATGGTTTTAGTTTCAATATTGATCAAAAAACTGTGATTTTACTGAGTTTTGTTCTTGGATCTGATATATGGAAACAAATAGATGTCAAAAAGCAACTGATTTAGAAAAAGGAAAAAAGTCAAAACTAAAACTAGTGGAATCAACTTACAATATTTATTTATTTATTTATTAGTACTTCATTTTAGTTTATTTTTGAAGTTAATTTTGTGAATATTTCTTATTTTTTGTTAATTTTCTTCCTTATTTTCTTTTATATTTCTACATTTGATATTGTATTTTACTATTTTTCTTCAGTTTTGTGCTGTTTGTGTCTTAATTTGTTCATGTTACTTATTATTTTGTTGGTTTATTATACATTTTTGGCTGTTATTGTCCATATTGTTACTTATTTTATTCATTTTTGATCTGAACTTTTAATCTCAGGAGTTAAAGGTTTAACCAAACTAATGCCCATGTACATTTTGTGGTCTGTTTCAGGTCCTGGTGGCACCAGTGGTGGAGAAGGGGGCAGTGCAGAGGGATATTTATTTACCCGACGGGGGCTTCCAGTGGCAGGACAGTCTGAAAGCACAGGTGTTCGATGGGGGGACCTTCCTACAGGACTACCCCGTGGCCTTGGAGGAGGTGGCTGTTTTCTTACGGAAAAGCTGAGTCATATAATCCGTGGCCTGACTTATCCTGTTACTGTTCTGAATCTTTTTGTTTTAATATTTGTGCTGTTCTCAACCTGCACTTTTCCACTAAAGACCATGACCCAATCTCCAGACCCTTGTCTTGAGATGATATGTAGAAAGAGTTTTTTTTTTTTTATACTTGCACTTTACAGTTCAAAATTATTGTGTTTTTCTTTTTTTTTTCCTCTTTGTGACATTTTTTTTCTTCTTCTTTCCGGCCTTTTTTTGTTTTTGTTTTTGCTTCTGTGTATGTAAGTTCCAGAGAAATCTGTGGGTTTACATACTGCATTTCTACAGTCTTTAATTTTTTTTTTTTAATTTTTTTTTTTTTTCCGCTGCTGGCTCTTTTGACAAGGAGGAACAAAGCAAGCCCCTTGTTTGCTTAAAACAAATCTGAAACTCTCAACAAGACCAAATGAACAAGGACAAAAGAAGCTAGAGCTGAAAGTGCTTAATGGAAGGAACTACTTATTGGGAGGAAAGTAGCTCATGAAGACTGATGCA
This sequence comes from Siphamia tubifer, assembly GCA_020466265.1. Taxonomy (NCBI): domain Eukaryota; kingdom Metazoa; phylum Chordata; class Actinopteri; order Kurtiformes; family Apogonidae; genus Siphamia; species Siphamia tubifer. Next base: position 11,942,920 of record CM035788.1, read on the forward strand.
CATTGGTACCATATGTCTTGCTCACTTATCGGAAAGGCTTTTACTTGAACTAATCAGGCCAAAAGGCTGATGTTTTATGAATGTACCTCAAGTTACTGTTTTTCACTACTTACCGAGTCAACAGACGCAACAATCTTATACCCCATAGCACTTATTCTTAGATTAGTTTGTCTTTATTTTTTTAACATACCACTCTGTCGGACACACCTGAATGTCCTTTAGTACTGTAGGCCAGATGAACTTGAGGCCAAGCCACTGTCATTGTAATTTCTGGCTTTATTAAATGTATCCACTAGGTTTTATCCTCTTATTAACCTGCTGTAGTAAGTGCTTTACACGGGCTGCTCTTATTTTATTTTATTTTAAAAACATTTTTTTACTAACTCTGATGTCTGATGTTGATATGTTGATGTGCTTGTTGAAAGCCTGAAGCGCTGGATCAAGCCTTTTTCTGACAAAACAACAGAAGTGAATAGGAGATGTGAAAAGGATGACGTTGGGGGGAGGGGAGTTCTTTACACACACCCCCACCCCCAAAATTTTTTTTTTATTTTAAAATGATGCTTTCATATGTAAGAAATGTCTATTGCAACCATGTTAGATTTACCAGATCCAACAGTAATCAATTTTATATATATATATATATATATATATATATATATATATATATATATATATATATATAAATACACAGTAACCCATCATACATACTACAGCTACTTCAGTCGCATTAGTTTTGTCACAGTATTCCTCATTTGTTTGAACTGACTAAAATAAGCGAATCAGATGTAAATAAGTTCTGATTTTCTCTTGTTATGTGATTAAATTAGATACAGTTAGATAGATGGCATTGCTCTGTGGTTAATTTGTTCACCACAAGACGATCTTAAGTAGTAATAATACAGACTCTGGAACCGTATTATCACTTAGTGAAGGCTTTACCACTAAAACTGACTGTGTAACTTTGATCTAATGAGTTTACTGTATCGATTCATACACTCAGGTTTACTGATGCTTATAAAATCACTAAATGTCTTAGCGCGACATGTTAAATTGTGAACACATCAACGTCTTAATCTCTCCTAGAGTTGAATGTACAATGGACAAACTGTGATTTCCCATTGCTTTCATGGTGTGCTGTGGTATGTTAAGTTACAGAAGAAAATAAAATACTAAAGCTTTGATGTATTATTCCTTCCCTGTATGGACTGAGCAAAACACGATGCCATGTGCCTTAATGTGCCACTCTGCCACTTAAATCTGGACGACACAAGCGTCTGGATTATTGCAGTGTTCGCAATGTACATATTACGATGACTGTGCCATTACAAGTGTTTTTTTTTTTCTCTCTTCTGTAAATCAGAGAATTTAGAACGACAAAGTTGCAATAAAGTTTACATTTTCTTACTTCACTTCCTTAAGTTCATGCTTTATTCATTACATCTGTACTGTTTGTCTGTAGTTACACAAATGGAAAACCAGATCATACTCTTTATATTTTATTGAACAGTGAGAAAAGACGTTAACCCAGTGCTATTTTTGCGGCTTTTTCTAAATGGATTTTTCTCTATTTTTAACCTTTCTTAAGTGACTTATCACCATTTATTCTAATATCATGCATTGTATTTTGCAATTTTAAGTGAAAATTGGATATTGTTCTATATTTAATTTACCAATCATACAAATGTTTATTGAGCTCCGGATGTCACGTGACTTTTAGTTGTCAGGACGCCATGTTGGCATGACGACTGAAGCTATTTGTTTAGAAAGTGCCGTTGATAGTGTGGTAGTCATACATGGCAGCAACTTGCACAACCATTGGTCAATTCATGGTAGCAACTTGCACAGCCATTGGTCAATTCATGGTAGCAACTTTCACAACCATTAGTCAATTCATGGTAGCAATTCATACAACCATCGGTCAATTCATGGTAGCAACTTGCACAGCCACTGGTCAATTCGTGGTAGCAACTTTCACAACCATTAGTCAATTCATGGTAGCAATTCATACAACCATCGGTCAATTCATGGTAGCAACTTGCACAGCCATTGGTCAATTCATGGTAGGTCTAGCTTGACTAATAGTTGACCAGAGGAGTAATTTTTTTTTAGGTTAACCAATTGAGCTCCAGAGGTCACATGACTTTTAGTTGTCAGGACGCCATGCTGGCAGTAGCTAAACATGACAACCACCTTCACACCATCGGAGTGTACATCCCACTTCAGTTCACGTGAAATTCAGATTTATGTGCAGAAATTGGACAGATTAAATATAACAGACTCGTATAATTTCAAAATTATCTCATCCTCAGCTGAAAAAGACGTCCCCAATTGGCAGTAAAAAATTTATTTTCTTTCTATTTAAATGATTTGTCAACAATTATTATAATGTCTTCTTCTGTTGTTTGCAATTTTGTAGTAACAATCATCTATTTCCCGTATTTAATTGACTTTTGCTCAGAGTAAAGTCTAAGGTTAAGTTAAAAACTGAAGAAAATGTGACTTTTTCAGTAAATTATAGCATTAAAGAGCAAAAAAGCTGATTCTGATTAAGTCAACCAAGTGTGTCCATCCACCATCATTGATATAACTCCATGGGTTTTAATAGTAAATCAATGTTGCAGAACATGACTACGTTTCCATGGTAACTACAGAGCCTCTGAATGCCACCCACACAAGAGGTCTATGTCAAAATGTAAACAAAGATTCAGCGAAGTCAAACAAAAAAAACAGAAGCACAACCAAAAGAGAGAAAGAGAGAGAGCATACTGAAATATAAACAAAAGTAAATGCTCTATCAAAATAAAATACTGAGTTTAACCAAGTTATTTGTTTTCAAGTGATTTTTTTTTTTCATTTTTAAGTTTATAACTTTTTTGATTGATTTAATGTATTTCTTTCTCAAATCCTTTTTTTTTTTTGTTTGACTTTTAATAAGTTTGGCTTGAATGTTTTAATACAAATCTAAATTCCATAAATGCCCAAATGGGTCATATCTGCTACATTCAATTTTATTTAATTTTTTTTTATAATTCAAGTAAAATATCTGCCACTATAACAAGTGACTATTCTCTCAGTAAAATTTCTTATAATCAGATTTTCCAGATCTATACTTTAAAAATCAGTTCTTATATCTCACTGAAAAGTTACTCTTTAGGTGATTATGTCTTATTTTAAGTGTGGTGAAATGTTTTGACTTGAAGTAAGAAAAATACACTTGGTTAGATTTGAATTTTTTTTTTCCAGAAATTCAACTGCTTCAGTTTAATTCATTATTTATTTTCATTAGAATAAAGTCATTTAATTGTATAAGCTTATATAGACTAGAATAGAAGAGCTGATAGTCCACTACTTGTTGACACCTGCTTGGTCCTATATCTTACTTTTATTTCTTTTCCACACTCACCCACTTATATACTATGTGTTGGATTTTCCATCCGTTCCAAGTATTTCTCTAATTTCACTTGAGGATGACTGAATATAGCTCCTGCAGCTATTGATTAAAAATGTCATCATTTGAAATAAGTGAGTTAATGTCATCTCTGCTCCTGTGTCTGTTTTCTTGTCTGTGTCCGTGTCCCTGTGCAAGTGCACCACAAGTGTGCGTGAAAGACACCAGCCATTAACACCCGTCTTCCGTATCCTCATGTCAGAAAGTCCAGTACCGTACAGTATATATACGTGAGCATGCAACCCACTTCCATCTCCACTAATTCCACTTAAACCTAATAAAGTTATTTTTATCTTTGGTGAGCACGCGGTGGGACAGATTCTCAGGGGAATCGCATTCAGCCCGGCCTCCTCCTTACCTTCCTCTCTTGCTGCCCCTTGGCTGAGGTCCACCTTGGGGCCCCCAGGTCCTGCTCCTGTAGCGCAGTTAGACAGGTGCAGCTGGCCACAGACATGCACCATCCCTCCACGCCAACCACCAAGCTCGCCCTCTCCATTTACACCCTCATCTTAATCACTTCGATTCATATGGCACTTCTGAAAATCTGGGTACACATCTCAGTCAGATAAAATTCAGAAGACGTATAAGAGTGTCTCTGTAGTTTGTGAGGTGATGAAGTTACAGTGTGTAGCCTTGGAAGTAGAGATTACACAGGGAACAGTGCTGATAATTTCATGCAAAACCTTAAATGACCTTAACCCTGTTATGTTATAGGTCAAATTGAGGAAAAAATAGTCAGTATGAAACTACTTCTGCTGTTCTTAATGGATGTAATCAATATATCAATCAAATGTTATATATATATATATATATATATATATATATATATATATATATATATATATATATATATATATATATATATATATATATATATATATATATATATATATATATATATATATATATCACTTTACAACACCAAAAGATGCACAAGGTGCTTTCCATAATTAGATTTAAAAAAAAAAAAACCAATAAAAAAACAAGTAACAGTTTTAAAAACAAGTAACAATTATAAAACCAAGATAAAAACAAAGATAAATCAAGTTACAAAACCACAGCAACAACATCAAAAAGACATGGACAGTCAACTACATATAATACGAAAATGGTTCATCTCATCACCTTCTTCATGTTTATATCACATAGATACTGTTAGATACTGTTCCAGTCAATGTGACCCAGCAGTCAAACTGGAGGTAGAAGGAATGTAAATTATTATTATTATTATTATTATTAGGGACCGAGCCTGCAGGGTGGAGGCCCATTGCATTTTTATTATTAATTATTAATTATTATTATTATTATACTATTACTTTCGTTTCAACTGTCAGACATATTATATCATGTTATGTCTCAGTGCTATGTTTTATATATTGGTCTTTCAAAAGTAATAAAGTGGTGAAACATTAAAAAGAAGTTTGAACGTGTATTTTTTGGACAAAAAATTATCCTAATTGAACCATTACCTGTTAGAGGTAAGGAACGCCACTGCACTAAATATGGATAGAAGAGTTAAATAACAGAACTATTAATGAAAAATTAAAAGTGCTTGTTAGGATTTTTGGGGGGGGTTTCGTACATATTTTAATTAATTAAACATGCACTGGGTGAAATTAACCATTGATGAAAAACACTGTTGATGTTCCTGACAAATTAACATAACAGGAGGGTTAAACATTCAGACATTTAACATATTTAATAGAACTGTTTCCTTTCTGTGTATGTATGCATCCTGAACAGTCAAACTCCCTTTGTGAGGTCCACTATATCCACAATAATACAAACCTATCCCAAAAAAAAAAACAAAAAACACTGTGGTCAAAGAAACCTACCCTTAAACTAACACTTGGTAACAGCAGTACCCAGTACTCCAATTATTTTTTCCTAATTCACTGAATCAACATGTAACATTCAACCTAATTAGTTTGGGGCCTAGTGGAACCTTACATAAGTTGTTGAACAGCGCAGGAAAAACAAATTGTCCTGCCAAATTTCAAATCAAGAATGACACAAATGATGTGCTTACAGTAGGTGGAATGAGAACATTTTCTTCTATTGTTAATGATTGACAATGATTACGAGATAAAACAGGAAGTTCCCATATCCAGTGCGGGTGAATAGACTATAAAACAGGACAGGCAGCGTCAGCTTCCATCTTTTCTTTGAGCGTGTTGTGGAGCAAGTGGCACATGAATTAAAACTGGTGACAAGCAGAGGCCGCAGATCTCTCCCAAAGTCTACTTTTAGAAAGTGCAAGTCAAGGTTTTAAGTTTCAGTGTCTGCTCTTGAGTGAATGGGTTTTCCATCTTGCCAATTAGGTGTACAATTTAAAGGCTTGTTGTCAAGAAGCCAAACAGTTGAAGTCTGTTGATTTTGTTGTATACATTTGGCACAGTCCAGTGTTTTTGACTGTAGGGATAGAGCTTATTTTAATGGGTAAATATCAATAATAACCTGCGTTTATTTGCAAGAAACTTAGTTAAATCATAAGTGTTAATATGAAACTTACACTGAAGAAAGTAAAACATTAAATCAACTTAAAAATCTTTCAATTTTGATTTTTTTTTTATCTCATAATTTTGACTTTTGATCTCGGGATTTTTACTTTTTATCTCATAATTTAGATTTTTTTTATCTGACAATTTTGACTTTTTATGGTCACACATAAAAAATCTAGTTGAGTGAACCAAATTAAATTGCATAGGGTTAGTAATTTTAATTTAATTTGATTGACTCAACTAAATGTTTTTATGTGTAACCTGTTGAAGAAGAATTTTTAAGTTAATTCCATTTTTTTGTCAGTGTAGAGTTAATTTTAACACTACCTCAGTAAACATGATCTCCATCTACAGAGTCTAAAATCTACACTGAACCTATAGAGTCATATTTCCAGAGTCAACTTTACACTAGTAAGAATGAATATTTTACACTACACAAATTAGTGTCAATCAAATATGTGAGAAGTAACACCCATAGTGTTAATGACATTCAACACTGAAGAGTTTAGTGTTAAGAAATAACTTTTCCACTGTTAAACCTACTTAACTCTACATGCTCATAAATATATTACTCTAAAGAGAGTCAATTTTCAACTATTTAAAAACACGTACCCAACACTGATGATATAACTTAATTCTTGCACAAATTCATCACAAAGGAACTAATAAAAGCAATGTTTTTTTTTTTGTTTGTTTTTTTTATCTAGAAAAGCTTACTACAGTATTTCCATTTCCAGTTTGAGCGCAGACGTTGGTGGGTGGGGCTTTTCATTCATTATCTTTTAACACTGAAAGACATCTTACTCTTGTTGGTGTTGAATTAACTAAGAAAATCAGTTTACTTTAACACTGACTATATGACACTGACAGTGTAAAACCTCACTGGAAGTTATCTTACTAAAGTTTACTCTGTCTGTTATTGGAATAACTGAAAAAAATTAAATATTTCAACACTGCATTTTTTTTTTTACTCTGGCAAATTCAAATAAATATATAATGGTTTAGGTAAGAAATAATAAAAAAAAATAAAAAAAAAAAAAGAACCAAATTATTCAAAGATGTGGCCTGGAAATTGTCCTCTTGTAAAATCTAACTGCAGGTTCCCAGAGTACATGGGGGCTAAGCACTCCTCAGGAATGCAGTCTTGAAATGTTACCCTGCTATCGGAAGCCCAGAGCAGGGTGACATCGGGGTGAGGCTACTATTGTAGAGGTGTGTGCGTGCGTGTGTGCGTGTGTGTGTGTGTGCGTGTGTGCGTGTACAGTGTGCACATGTGGAAGACAGGAGCTAGAGGGGGAACTCAAATGTAATGACTTCCTGCATGTGTCCTCTCTGTAAATGTGTCACCTTGCAGCGCCTTTAAACATCTTCCGGTTAATTTGAGTTAATAACCAACTACGCCCTGAGAAACCTCACTTAATACTCCCTGGGATGGAAGTAACTCCTCGGTGCCATCCACTTGAGTCCACACACCTGGTATAAGACTAATGCTACAGTATGAAGCTAATGCCAGACCCAGCTTCACTTAAACTAAATAAACACTGAGCTGAAGGAGGAAATATCTCTTATTCACACTCGACTGCTTTTGGGATGTTCACAGATTGTCACAACTGAGAAAAACTGATCAAGTTTATTAAGGTGCCATTCTCATATAAGGTATAGTATGGTATAGTATAGTATGGTATGGTATAGAATAGCATAACGTAGCATAGCCTAGCTTAACATAGCATAGCATAGCATAGCATAGCATAGCATAACACAGTATGGTATGGTATGGTATATGGGCATAAAATTGTGTATGGATGCTATGGACGTGTCCATACCAATATTTGATTTTTCTAAAATGTCCAGTTTTGACTGAGAAATTCCAAAATATTTGGGAAACAAAAGGTTACTGTATTTTCCAGACTATAAAACTCACTTAAAAGACTTTAATTTACTCCAAAAACCACAATGCGCCTTATATATGGATTAATTCTGGTTGTGCTTAGTGACTTTTTTCCTCATAATTTTCACTGTTTTTTTCTTATAATTTTGACTTTTTTTCTCTCATACTATTTACATTTTTATTCTAATTTTGACTTGACTTTATTTAATTATTTTCACTTTTTATCTAATGATTTTGACGTCACTTCGCTTTATAATCCAGCGTGCCTAAAATATGAAGAATCGAAAAAATAAAACATTCATTGACTGTGCACCTTATAGTGACTAAATATTGTCACCGACGAACCTTTATCACGTGACAAAAATGAGATGAAACTAGACGTAAATGTCAGTCTTGTGACTCTAACTATAATTAAATATATAATGCAGTTATAGATGACCAATAATAATAAAAAAAAATGTTGCTTAACAAACAAAAAAACATTCCTAAAATGTCTTGGATATTTGAGTGTCGTTTTTTTTTTTTTTTTTTTCCAAAATTCAGGTGTTTCCATTACTAGATTTTACAAATTTTCAAGGGTAGTGGTTTCTGAAGTCCAGTCCTCGTGACCCAGTGTCCTGTATGTTTGGATATTTTCCTTTTCCAGCACACCTGGTTCAATTAATGATCAGACTGTGCAGAAGCCTGATAATGATGGATGTAATGTCTTCCAGGTGTGATGGAAGAGGAAAATATCTAAAACACGCAGGACATTGGGACTTGACTTGGGAAACACTGGTCTACATAGAATAAAACATTCACTCACCTAAACAGCTTTTATTTGTATTTTTTTAACCAATAATACACACAGTTAGAGTAAGACAATATAAACATTGCTTCTTTCTTCCTGAATATAAAGTATTGTTAAAGAGTTATAATGATGATTGTTGTGTAGTATTTCTTTTCTTTGTTGGTTTTAAATAAGGAATTTCCTTTGTCTATTTAGATTCAAGAGGTTTATAGTCACATTTATGTTCAAAATGAGGTAATAGTACATCTATATTAATGTTGGATGAGTCGACTGCAGACAGACTCACACATGAGCAGTGATTTTATGGAAGATGGTTGAATTCAACAGGTTAAACGTTACTTAAATTAGACAGTCCATGTTTACAGCACACACACAGCTGACAATAATACGGTAATTGTGGGTAATAATTATGTGAAGCCACCCAATTACCATTTAATTAGCAGCTATGGCCTGTGACAGGGGTGCTAAATAGTGATCTACAGTATAAAGAATACCTCAAATGTTTTCTTTATTTTTTATACAATCTACATGTAGTCTTTAATGAAAAACTGTGAATAACCTGAACATTCATGAACAACATGACATTTATTTGGGAAGATAACTGCAAATTTAACAATACTATGCTTCAACTTGTCATTTATGTGTGTCACAGATCACATTAAATCTATAAAAGCAAAAAACATTTTGGAACAGGAAATAAATATTTAATTGTATTGGTATCTGGAAACTCTTGTAAGGGCCGGCAATAGGCATACGCAGACTAGGCAGTCGCCTTGGCACCTTGAGGGCCTTGAAGACACCTTGAGGGCACCAAGTCCCACAGAATTAGAATATTAAGCTACTGTATTTTGTAGACTATAAAGGTGGTTGTGGTTAGTTACTGGGAATTTTGTTTTATCTGATCATTTTCCCTTTTTAATCTCATAATTTTGACTTTTCATCTCATAATTCGGCTTTGCCGTCTCATAATTTTAGCTTTTTATTGCATAATTTAGACTTCTCTCATAATTTTGACAGATGCCAATTTCTAATTCCACAAAAAGAAAATAGGGGTGCTCGCTGTGGGCACCAAATTCACCAGAACCGGCCCTGTGTTCATATTACAACCACGTCTCATGTCACAATGTTATCACTGTAAAGTCTAAACTATTAAATCATGGACAGAAAATTCAATATTTTCATTTATTTTTAAACTGGAGCCTTTATTGATCCTTCTGAACAACCAAAAAACTTTTTTTTTAAATATCAATTTCCATGTATGATTTTCAGTTTTTCATATTTAATTCATCAGGTCTCAATGCTCAAATATTATTTTGGAACAAATAAAACCAACATATAACATGTCTAACAAATTGGCAATTCCTGCTTCCTTCCTCATCCATCCTCACTGGAAATGCCCCCTGGTTAATTTATACCCCCCCTGGTGGATTATTATGCATTACATGTACCCAATTGTATACATTAGGTTTTTCAACAAAAAAATATCACACTGATCAAATAGAGGTCTTCAAAACTCATGTATCAAATATGACACGTTGAGTGTTATAAGGTTAAGGCTGGTCACTGTATGAGACATGTCTTAAAAACATTAGCCAATTTATCTTATTAAAGTAAAGACATTTTTATTTTTGAAGCAGTGTAATTGTGTCGTTTCTGATTCCTTATCTTTGTCTTAATTTCCTGGTGCTCCATACTTCCTTATGGGACTAAATGTATAACACTTCCTTTATATCAAGTAGTAATTATGTTGCCGTTCTTCATTCTCATGCATTTATTGTTTGTTCAGTTAGAATATATGCTGCCCTTTGTCTCATTTAGTTTCAGTCTGTTGACCGGTCTTGTTTTGTTCAGCTGTACTTTTGAGCAAAGCCATGTTTTGTTGACCTCTTCTGACCCATGTAACACTATTATTTCAATCCTCCACCGTATTATTCTAAATACCTAATTTGGGAACAATAACCCTTTTTTTGCTGACCTTAAAAACCCCTTTTCCTGCCCCCAATTTCTTCATCCCAAAAATGTTTTATAGTGATACATTCAAGCAGAAGGTAAATGAAAGCTAACAGGTGATACAGCTGTCTGACATTCGCTTTATTGTTAAAACTTGTTTTGGTTTATCAGCTGCTTGTCTTGTTTTATTCATTTATTTATTTATTTTTAAACACATCTTTAACTTAAAGGCAAACATATACAGCCTCACCCACAAAACCATGCAGCAGTGTAAACATGAGGTCTAGCAAGATAAAAAAACAAACAAAAAAAAAAACAACTACAACTTACTGGCAATGTCTGCTATAAAACTGTTCAAAAATAAAATAAAAACCCAAACAGGAAGCATTTTGTGCATATTACTTCTAAATTCAGCAAAACTGTAACTTAGCGCTATCATTTGTCACATCCGGCAGATAAATATGCATGACTCAAACTGCTGTGTTAAAATATGGGAGAAAAAAAATAAATAATTTGACTGACAACATATACATAATAGAAGTGCATTCCTATACATGACAGCCTGTCTATATGTGCACATCCTAAGCATAACTGTGAACAATAACTACCTACCGTAGTGAAAGGATATAAAGACCCAGTTATTCTGCACTTCCTCTTGACTAGACCACGACAGCTGCAACACCACTATGACAACTGACAGTTTGCTGATAAAAAAAAATGTACAATTCACTGTGATCTAACGAAGGCTATCAAGGTAAGCAGGAATTTGTTAGTTTGGACTAAAGGGCCAGTCATGGAGTGCACAGCAGAGTTAATGTACAGTTCACCACAATCTTTTTTAAAAGCACAAAATGGAAGAAAATAAAATAAAAATAAGAAGTCACAGCTGGCCATCCATTGTATATGCAGATTCACCCCAGAAAACATGTTCTGCTAATAGGTTGGTGTCACGTGACGTCACAGTACTATAAAGTCAGCGCGCCATTTTCAGATGGACGGCAGGAAGTGAAGTTTTCTGTTGTGTAGTTTTGTGTAGTTTACGGCTGCGCCAATCGTTCCGATAGTATCAAAGATTTCCATTCACAAAGGTGAGAAATGGAAAAAGTTCACAGGAAAAACGCCGTAAAAAGTGGATTTTAAATCTGCGTTTGCGGTCGGGAGGAGCAGCCTCTGCTAATGCTAATGCCAGTGTCTGCATTGACTAGCTACTGCTAGCGGCTAGCAGTAGCTAGCAGTCGAAAACGTATTGATTTTAATAAGACACCGGTCACGTTCAATACATTTCAACTAAACTGTATGCATCTCCGTTTCCACACTGGATCTATATCCGTACAATAAACACTCTTCAAAGGTTTCTTCCTTAGCAACATAGTATATGGTTACTTCCTGCCCTCCAGCGGAAGTCGCGACGTCAGCATAGTCACGTGACTGAAACCTACCTTTTCCTCACTTCTACACTTCTATTACTCCACCCATTATCGTTTGGGGGTCACATGGTATTGCACCGCGTGTCAATTTCCTCTGCTGTATTCAGCTACTGTACAATGCTGAGCCAAGTTAATGAAACCTGAGAACGACAATGACAAACACACAAAATGTTATCTCCCTTTGTTGCTACATCGTAAAACCATAGCAGCTAAAAATAACAAACACGCCAGCTGTGCACTTTAGTCCAAAAGGCATCGGAGAACCGCCAAGGAGATGAAACTACAGCACTCTGCCTTTTCTGTTAATATCCAGAATCACACAGATACACTTTCACTTCTAAAAAAAAATAATCTAATTAACACCGTGTAATCACCACGTCGACTTTTCCCACTTTCCTGTATTGTGATAAAATTGGTCGGTCAAGAGAATCCGCCCTGTGGATTTAATGTTAAGTTTGATCCTGAGGTGAGAAACCAAGTGTAGGGGCTGATGGTGAACTAGACAAAGCCTAGAGATTAAAAGTTGAACGTAAAAAATGTTTAAAGTAATAGCAATCCTTCGACTTAAAAGTACAAACGTTAAATGGTGCTACTACACAGTCCTTCAGTTTAAATGTCTCAGAGTGTGTTAATACAGATGTAATCTCTACTGTTTGAGAGCAGTGAACTTTTCATCCTCCCTTTATACATTAGTGGGTCACTAAGGCACCGGTGCGTACAGTCTTCTAAATAAAAATTTTGATCTGTCCACTACCTGTACCCAAATCCACCTGAATCTCATCTTGCCTATACATGCAACACACACAAACATGACATTGATGTTTACAAATAATCTCAATACCCTCATAACTGTAACATTAATTAACTTAAAAATAACCCCACACCCAACATTTGATTCTGTACAAGCTTCAGGAAGAATATATTTTCTTTAAACAATCCTAGGTTCTTTCCACCAGTGGCGACCGCATTCATTTGATGTCTTTCTTATCAATCTGGAAGAGATCCAGTAAGTCCAGCATGGCCTGTCTGATGTTGGCACCAAAACGATGAGAGTCCTAAAAACCAAAAAGATGTTAAGATGGCTCTTTAATAATAATAATTAAAAAAAATATAAAAAATAATTAAATACAAAGCACAACAAATGATCAAATAATGGTAGAACTTACCGTTTCTGGACTTGAATGTTTGCTGGAGATGTGGAAATTGATAAGATTCTCGCCAACAATGATGTAGGACACACCGTAACCATCATCAGCAACCTTGTGAAAACATTAGGAAGAGAAGCAAATTCAATAAAATCATGGTGGAGTCAAATAATACAAATGTGGGCATGTAGGCCATCAAAGGCTCCAATTCAGCCCACGGGGTGAATTTGCAAATCAATATAATAATAATTACACCAATATTAGCAGTTAAAGGCATCAAACTCGTTTTAGGTCAGGGGTCACATTCAAGCTAATGTGATTAATGAAGTGAAATGAATCCAAACTAGTGCTGCACAACTTGAAGAAAATGTGCAACTGATCATTGTGGCTATAATGGAATTACATCAGTCTACTTGCTTGAATATTAGGGACAGCAAAGAATTTAAATAGTTTATAATGTATAAATACGACACAAAACCTGAAGTTTACAGTTGTGCATTTTCAATCTAAAAATAAATACGTTTCAGAATAAGGCAGTTCTGCAAATTGCACCGAGTCATTATAATTACTTCCTAAAAGTTTGTTCCCTCCCAACATGCCTGCACAGCTGACCAATCTGATCACAGTGTGCATGCGGATCTCATTCACCCGTCAAGGCGTGCTCACATTCGTGCGTGCGCGCCCTGCACGCTCACAGGTCAACAGTCACCGTCCCGCTGAAAAGCAGGAGCCCAACTTTCCCAACTGCTTTAGACTTGGCTCAACAATGGCTTAATTTAATTATTATATTTGGAAGGTTTTGTGCCATCATCCGGGGGTGTGGGGTGGATATAGACTACCTGTGGGATGCAGTGAAAATCATGATATAATCAGTGTGATCAGGTAAAATCGTATAATAAGCAATAAACAATGAAATAACTCAAAATCGTATGCTTGGTTTAATGTGAAAAACATTACATTGTGCCTTTAAATAAGGACAACTCTATTTTTGGCTGTTGTAGAGCAAACAAAATGGTGCCAGGCACAACAAACACCCCCCCTTTGCAAACATTTTACCCGATTCCCCTTATCTCTTATCATTGCGAAAACACATTTTTAGGTGACTGTGACCCCTTTGACCTACATTCACAAAAATGTAATGGGATCCATTCTGGACCATGGGATCTATTCTGGACCATGTTGCACTTTTCCTGAAAATAGGTCCAGTAGCTTTTGCGTAAAGCTGCTGACAGACAAACAAATACCCCTCTGCCCTTCTGGGACAAGGTAAAATAGCACAACATTATGAAAATCTTAACATTTGCAAACTATTCTTTAACAATAAATGCATATATCCTGAACAAATATGAACTTGAAATGTCTAAATAAAATCAAACTCAATTTAAACAATATCCTACATGTTACTAAATGTTGTGCCTTTGAAGATCTGACCATAATGGTATATAAGGTTATTAAATCCATACTCCTTTTTCCTTTAAAAAAAGTTCCAGGTACTTTCATAATTGTATGCTTTTTTGCACTAAAACAAAGATTAAATAATTGGGTGTTATTTACAGACTATTTCAACTTTTATGTCATTGATCGAGCCCACTTCAGAACAAATTGGGCTGAATGTGAACCCTGGAAGAAAATGAGGTTCATTCATTGTTTTAAAAGGGAAACTTTCGAGACAGACTGAACTTAGTTGGACTTACCGGACCAAATCCACCTCCAGACGACACATATTCAGGGTGTTTGACCAAATCAAACAGCTCCACCTGCTGCAGCGGTGTCTGACTGGTGGACAGCCTCCACGGCTCAGACAGGACCTGAACGACCATGTGACAGATTTAATCCAACGTTCAAAGAGGAGATTTGTACATGGTTACATTCTAATGCTATAAATGAGAAATTAAGCTTGAATTAGTGTTTTTTTTTTTTTTTTTTTTTTAAGAAAGGGCCCTTCACTCTCAAGTTGGGTTTAATCCTGTCTGGGAACAGTCCTCACTGCACGTTTGTTTTTCCGTACGCTTTGACCTGGAGCCGGATTCACAAAGCTTTCTTGAGAAAAAAAAAATGAGTTCTTAACTAGTACTTTTCTCTTAACTTTTGTCTTCGGATAAAACTTAAGATTCCATATTCCCAATAAAATTCTAAACTTTCTTCTTATCTTTTATCTTAAGAACATTTAATAGTCTTGAAGGCTTAGTTCTTTAGATTCTTCTCAGTATTTTTTTGTAAATTTAAGACAACCCTTCACCATATTGTACCACAGCCACATAGAAAAGGTAAGCCTCTAATATTTATTTAAACAAAATTGACTAGTTTTTGTAATTTAAGTTTGCCATCAATGTTTTTGCGCATGTAATATTACTTATATTATGTAGGCTACACATATTGACACCAACTGACAGTTACATACAATGGGCCTTAACAGCATATTTAGCTTATAGGTTGAATTGATGTAGGCTATACCTTACATTTAAATGTACCCTACACTACAGTAACGCCATATGCAGACAATAGCTCATGAAGCCAGGGTGTATTTCAGTTAATAATTTGATCATGGTAATTTTATGATGCATGAATCAGTCATGTCATTACGTTAGAGTCTAGGCCTATGTGTGGACCATTTATTAATGTAGGCAGACATTGACTGACTGTTAATGACTATGCTGATTTCTGTACTTGTTCCTTCCAATTTGTAGATAGAGATGCTATGGATTGCTCATAGGGAGGCACATCCACAAAGGCCTCAGAGAGATAGGATAGATCCCCTCAGACTGCATGACCATATTTTAATAAGGCAGTACAGCCTGTACTGCCTTCTGTGCTGTCCCGAGGCCAGCACAGAACATTTTTCTAAGAAGTTCTTAAGTATTAAAAATAAGAAGTTCGCAAGAAATTGCATTGTTCTTACGAAAATATTCAGGAATTTCACTTAAGATGAATCTTAGGAACATCTTATTTTTTTTTCCCTTAAGAATCTTCATTATCCGAAGAAAAGTTTTGTGAATCCGGCCCCTGGTGTCGTCTTTGGAATACTGAAGATTAAACGTCAACAACTTGCAACAATAGCTCTTACCTCCTTTAGGAAAGGCGAGTCCTCTCCCAGGTATTTGGAAACCACATACAGGCAGAAAAGGTGTCGGTCAATGCCATCTCCAGTCATTGCCAGGCGGTACATGTTTTGGTGCTTCTCTGCTGCCACTTTGAGCAACTTTAGACGCTCCTCTCTCTGAAAGACATAAACATGAAACATGGCTTAAAGCGTAAAGTTTTAGAGGACAGAGTTTGAAGAATTTCATAAGTCAGTAAAAGGTGAGGAAAGAAAAAATATAGACACTTGGGTCCGAGTTGGGGGACGTGTAGTTATTGCTTTTGCCCTAAATGTAAAGACGATAACCGTTAAAAATCTAATACAAGTAGTAGTTTAATTTTATTTCATTTCAAGCACATAGGATATTAGATAACGAATCATACAACATGATCCAACACTTTTTTTCTGTGCTTCAAAAGTGGGAGGTAGTACAACTTATTGACCACTCCCCCCCCCCCCCCTTTTTTTTTTTTTTAAATACAAACAGAATATTAAAATCTGCTTCCTTTGCATTAACACATTTTTTTCCCTGTACATTTTTTGCAGTAACAAATCACACTTTTTTTTCACCTCACAGTCAGATTTGCACAATCAACTGTTTAAATATAAAACAGAATATTTATATGCACTTTAAATAGTTACTACAAATACAATGACCAAATCAAGGCATCATGATAATCATTTACAATAATATGGTATTTTATATGTACTTCTATGTTATAACTAGATATTCACTTATTCAGATAATGTTCTATATTTTGTTATAGTGTATTTATTTATCCTTTTGACATCTCTAAGCCGTCTAGTGAAGTGAGCTACACCTTACCGTCTCATCTCTAATCATGGAACGCACAAAGGCACACGTCTCAACGGTGCAGGAGCGCACCGTTTCTGTTCGGCCCTCACGGAACAAACGAGTCATTGAGGCTTCATATGTCAGGCAGAACTTCCCCTTGTCCTGTTGGGAGACGATATCAGTCAGGGCTGCCATCAGGTCTTACACAGACCTGTGAGAGAAAACTGAAAATTCCTCAGATAATTGCAAAAAACCTGAAGCGTGACAAGATGCTGGTATCTAGAACTTAAAAAAAAAAAAAAAAGTGGCTGAGTGACAGAAACATTAACTTTTTATTTTTTCCTCCTCAATTAAAAACATTGAGTCGACTTGATTGTGTTTGGGGATGTTTGTTTGGGAGGTTGTGACTGCCCTCTGCTGGAGAAGACTGAGCTTGCAACTTTTGTTTTAGAGTTTGAGTAGTCCAAGTTTTTATCCTCGCATGTTAACATTTTTTAATCAAGTAATATCCAATGAAAGTGAAGGAAGGGAGGGAGTGAGTGAGTGAGTGAGTGAGTGAGTGAGTGAGTGAGTGAGTGAGTGAGTGAGTGAGTGAGTGAGTGAGTGAGTGAGTGAGTGAGTGAGTGAGTGAGTAGATGTGTTAAACATACTATGTGTGACAAAGCATGAGTCAGAAAAACAGTGGGTCTCCAGCTGGAGATAAGTTTGTACATAGATAAGTAGAGTGAATGTTTTGTTCTTGTGACTCTTAACAATTGGATGACGTCAAGGAACTGATTGGAGCAGGTATTGGTGAGGGTGACTGGTAACTGAGGATGGACTATATAAGACACATATGACGAACCTTTTCCTACTCAAATTCTGGTGGTGAAATCTTTGACCCATGATGAAAATCCACAACAAAACAACACAGAACATCTATAAGGTTATACTAGGTTTAAGGCAATAATAGAAGTAGAGAGTTCCTCAATTTAATAGAAATATAATTAAGCATCTTATTAAAACGTGGTGTAAAAAACAGTAGCTGGCACTAAATACACTTAACCTTTTATCAGGCAAGCGACTCATTTTGGCAATTTCCACATACACATGACAGTGACAGTAACAGAAGACAGGGTCAACCTTAGGTCTAATGTTGTCTACAGGGTCTCTTAGGTCCACCTCTGCATCCACTAAATGTACCTGCTTTGTTAGGTACCATGATGCAATGGTACTAATGTAAGGGATGATGTTCAAAAAGATCAAGTGGATGTGGATAGGGCACTTATGTTAAGTCTAATATTCTAAAATAAATGTTCCTTTCACATTATATGCAGGTTTTTTTCAGCTAGACTTCTTGGATTGTTTTTTGCCTTCATGCCACATATGGACAAGGGACCAAATATGGTAACTTCACTGACACCAAGTTTTTAAAAGATTTACCAAAAGTAATAGTCTTCTTATGTCCTCCAATAACACACAAAAGGTTCACATTTTGAATATCAGAATATTTAAATGAGTGAATTATAAATAGTTAAAACCAGAGAATGCAGAAGTTACATGATGTCAATTACTCCATACATAAATACATTTCTTGTATCTTTCTTTTCGGTGAATGTAATCTACTAACCCGATAATGGGCGAGTTGCAGGGCGATCTGGATGAAGGCATCAGGACTGGTGCGGCACTTCTTAATCAGACCTTTACCAAAGTCACTGAAGGGGATAATGTGACAGTCCACATCATCAGCCAGAGTCCTGGCTACTGTCAGTGAGCTCTGGATGACCTCCATACACTAGAGGATGTTATAAGATATGGTATCATTTTAGCATAGCACTGGTTACAACCCACTGAGAATATAGTTAAGAAAGTTCTAGATAATTCAAGTATAAATGTAACTTTAAACCATCATCAAATACTGTGCTCTTAATACCCAGAATCCTACAAATCATAACAAAACAACAATATTAATACGACAGCACAGAGTTAAAGCCAGTATTGGTAGCATCACTTTCAAGATGAAAACATGTTTGAGAGCAGCTTCACCTCAGCAGGTATGTCCCACTGCAGCCGTTGTGGACCGGGTAGGTTGGGGTGGGGCTGTCCCTTGCAGTGACCATCCTCATTGTATCCCAGCTTAATGGGATCCATGGAAAGTACATGCTGTAAAGCAAAGAGAAATCATTAATTATAAATATACCAGTCAGGACGCTGCGCTCTTCAGATCACTTCTCTTTGGTTGTCCCCAAATCAAAGTATAAAAAAAATATGGTGAATGTTCTATTGCAGTTTTTGGGCCAAGGCTGTGGAATGTGCTTCCAGCACAATTACAATCAATGACTGAGCTAGCAGTTCTTAAATCTCAGTTAAAAACATATTTATTTAGGCTAGCGTTTGACATGTAGTCGACTGTCTAGGTCTTGTTTTTTTTTATCTTGTTGCTATGGTTTTATAACTTATTTTATCTTTGTTTTTTATAATTGTTACTTGTTTTTATCTAATTTTGGAAAGCACCTTGTGCAGCTTTTGGTGTTGTAAGGCCCTACATGAATAAAATTTGATTGATTGATTGATATACGAGTAATTAGAAACCATGTCATTTACTAAACTCATAAGAATGCTCCCGTCTTAAATTTTAAACCCATTTATTTCTTACATATGTAAATATCTTCTCCTGGTTTCAGAAACCCGCATAAGGCCTTATCTATATTTTGATAAACCTGGAATAAGCAGATATCCCCAAGATACAGTGGCATGTAAACATCTTATCCAGCTTTGTCGTCATCGTTTGTTGAAAGTAAACACAACGACCGAGATTGAGAGATACGAGCATATACATCACCTAGGGATGAAACCTGGAAACATTATAACTCCCGGTCGTCTTATGTTTGCAAATGCCGTGCCCTCTAATTAAAAACATGATTCTTATGATAAAATTCAAAGTAATCATTTTAAATAGTTCTCAATAGAATTGTAATGGACAAAAGACTCACACACCTCCCACAGATGGCCAATAATTGGAGCATCAGCCCAGGAATGCTCTGCATTCAGCCCCATGGTCCCATTTTTGAAAACGATTAGGTTGAAGGTTTTGTCAAACCACCTAAAAAGATAAACACCGTCAGTTTTAGTCATAACATAAATTCACTGTCCCACAACATTAGTATCAGCCAGAAACAAATTGTATGCAAGTGTTTCTGCCACACCTGTCATAGCATTTTCCATGGAGCAGAGATTTGGCATAACTGTCCAGAGACTTGACTGGGTTGTTTGTGTCGTAACGCTGCTCAGTGTCATCAAGCGTTACAACGAAGGCCGCCTTCTCTATGGCATCCAGAGATTGCTTGTTCTTGCCACGGCTGAAGTGGGTTTCACGAGCCTTGGCCCATGGAGTCCTGTAGAGGGCAGCAGAGTTAAAGAACTTCTAAAATAATGCAGTCATGCTTACCCTGTGCATTTTATATGCATTAAAATCATGAGAAAATACAGGAATTATTTGACTTTATTCTATTCACTTCCCTACTTCATCCATTTATGACACTGAAGCTATACTGTCTTCAGTATAACAATGTTATTTAGACACTAAAATCTAACTTCTGCGTCTTTTTTATTTTGGTTCTCTAAGGCAGGAATGGGCAAAGCATTCCCAAAGGGCCAGTGCGGCTGCAGGTTTTTGTTCCAACCAAGCAGCACACCAGACTTAATTGGTTAGAACAAAAACCTGCAGCTACACCGGCCCTTTGTGGAATAGTTTGCCCATGCCTGCTCTCAGGCCACCTACCTGTCCCCTGCAGTAAGTGCTGCTAGCATCTCTTCTCCTGGCACTGGCTCAGACACATCTGCCAAGATCTTTTCCATCTGCTGCTCGATCTCCCGTGGTAAAAGCAGCCGCCCGTCATAAAACATCCACACCTTGTAGAAGCGACCCTTATGGTATACAGCTATGTGTTTGCTCTCGTTCATGTGCTGCAGTGTGTCTGGGAGAGAGGGTGCAACAGTAAGGGCAGAAAAAAGCAATGCATCGGAGAAAGACAAGGCAGATGTGTTTTGGTGGTGGGGATGCAGTATAGTTGTGTGTTTTAATTCTCATCTCCATGCAGTTTTTATTTAGGTCGCCAGTTAATGACAGTGTTGTAGCTGCTCAAATTTTTTGAGAAAGGGGGCAGCAGTTCAATAGGCGTATGACAGCACACCCTTTTATGTTTGGGAACAAGAGAAATATGAGAAATGTCATCTTGGTTCTCCATTCAAGGTAATGTATGGTATGAAGAGATGGACTATCACGTTTAAAACTACAATTAGAGCAGCCTGAAATGGAAAGTACAGGAAGTGAGATGAAAAGGAGGATGTAATTTGGGAATCAGGCAATGGTGTGGAATACAATGAGCAGAGGCAATGTTTGTTTGAGCAACTATGCATAACCACGAGAAGCTGATTAAAAAGCTTTGTTAGTTATTTTGACTGCAAGTTACATTGCTTTGGTGATGCTCACAGTGTTCAAACAAACATAAACCTTTGTTATGGGGAAGACAAAGGAGAGGAGACATAATCGAAGAACAAACCCAAGAACAACAACTTCGCATCCAGGTAATAATGTGCATCCTCTTACGGAACAAAACCTCCAGTTACGTCAATATGAAGATGAGGACTAGATTACAGCAGTTGTAGGAATATCTTCTAACACTGTATTTCAACCATGTACACTATGAATTATTCACTTGTTTTAATGCTCATCAAAAGCTGTCATCCTACCACAAATGCCCTTCGTCTATAGATGTAATTTACACAGATCATGTGTGGGATGGATGTTATTTATTCTGTAACAGAGTACAAAGATGTCATTACAAAATAGCGGTCTCATAGTTGTACAAAGAATGGGTTTCTGGTCTCTCTGTGGTCAGTCACTTGGCAATAAATGTGTGTTCAGACCAGCTGTACAGTAAATTACCGTCACATGCAAGTTAGTTCTTAACATGTGAAATGACCAGTACTCATGCATTGATGAAAAGGGCAGATTATTTTTTTTAACTCGGTAGAAACAACGGAAGGACAAAAATGTCCCATGGAGAAATACAGTGGGAATAGTGTGGAGGAGGTAGCACAACTAAAAACTCTACCTGTGTCTACACCTGGAACACGACTGGTGTTGAACATACGCTCGTATTGGGCTGAGCACATGGGAATAGTGTGTAGGAGCATGAGCTGAAAAGCAAAAGGGGAGAGTCAAACACACAGATGATAAACTAAAACACTAAAATCCCCATTGTTGCAGACACACAACCTACAGGGACAGGAGTATGGATGAGGTGAAGAAGGAGTAATGAGGATTGGTTTGATAAGCAGTCTTAAGGAGCAGAAGGAACTTCAGAAGGCTGCCAGGGAAGGAGACATGAGCAAGGTCCAGAAACCAGTGGCTTAGCACCTCAATACCCTCAGCAGAGCCCTGACATTTTTAAGTATGATTTATACTAAATGTGATGCCGACAATGAAACTACCAAAAGCCAATCCAGGATCATTTTAGGGCTGTGCTGTTGATAATGAGTGCGGGAGTCAGGGTTTCCAACGGCTGTTGCCGTAGTAATGGCGAGGGTCGCAGGATAGAGGATCAGAGGCCATGGAGAAAATGTACCCTCCCCTTACCTGTCTCCAAACCAGGGATGCGGGTGGTGTTAAACATCCGCTCCCATTGAGCCGAACAGAGAGGAACCTTGTTCGCCAGCAAGTATATCTAACACAGCATCCAACACAGCGTAGGCACAAAACAGTAAAACAGAGATAACTGCATGTGAGTGTAGAACAGAGGAAGCACATGCATTGGTAGCTGTATATATGCACAGTATTGGCCTTTGGAAAAGATCAATGTTTATGCAACATGCTGTAGCATGTGCATCCTCATTGTGCAAATGTAAAGAGAATTTGCACTTAAGCGACATGCGGGTAAAAGAAAGGGAGAGGGGGATTGACAGAGGTCACAGAAAAGATAATAGGATTACAATCATTGGCCTTTAGAAAACATTTGTTCACACTTTGCTGGTAATCATGGCTCATTCCCAAGAGACTTTGTGTGCTGACGACAATATCAAGTGTCTACATCAACCTAGATGAGATTACTCATTACAAACTTACAAGAAGTAAAGACACTGGCAAAATATAAACAGCAGTGATATAATACAGTACTTAAGATAACCACACTGAGATAACTGCTACTATTCAATAAACCTTATGAAGAAAGTTAAACATTGACAGACAACTGATATACTCAGCATATAGTTATTGATAGTGAGAATTGTAAACTTATTTGAGAAAACAGATATTGGAACGCTTTACTCACTGGTTTGATCTGAGCTCTGTCCAGCTTTCTCCTATAAAGCATGATAGCGTGAATGGCGTTACCAGCCCTGGCAGCCTGGATGGATGTAGGGAACACATACAGGAAATCCTGAAAAAAAAAAAAAAAAAAAATTCAACAGGGTTTTTACTTGCACTATATCAGCACGTTATGCCATCTTAAAAGAAAGAAACAGAGGACCGTTGATACCATTTGTAACATTACACAACAGCTGAAAAAAAAAGTCCACTAATATGACAAAGAAAATGCAGAAAAAAAACTCACAGATTTTGACCCAAGTGTAAAACACCAATCTATGAATATTCATTCATTTCCTGAACCTGCTTTATCCTCACTAGGATTGCTAGGGTCACTGGAACCTATCCCAGCTACTTATGGGTGAATGCGGGGTACAGCTCACACCAGTAACCTATGAACATTCACAGCCAATATTCTAATACTACGGAAATGCATGTTTCTGACACTTGTTTCAATTCAGGTTGTTGGAAAGACACGGTAATGGATTCACCATCAGCTTAATCCAGTATCTTCTGTTACTTTGGATCCAGTGTCAATGGGGGAGGGGGGGGGGGGGGTCATATGTCAACATGTTAAGGATGAAACTGCATAATTCTGATTTATTTTATTTTTATTTATTTTTTTAATCAGCCATTTTAAGGAGAGGTAGGAATGTAGAGACCCTTGTGCCCCCCCCCACCCCCACCCCCAAATCTCTGCACTCGCTTAACTCTTTTGTACTCGGCACATAACAGTAATTCTTTTTTTATTTAGTGCCACCTTGTTTGGCATTTTTAACTTATTAACCCGATTTTATGGATGTGCGCAATAGACTGCCTCACAATTTCCTTTGGGGTCAATAAAGTATCTAAAGTAACACTCATTTAAAAACGGTACATCAGTAATGTATCTGGCAACTAAGTAACTACACTATACAGAGTTGTTCCAGTGTAGATAACGAAATTCCCAATACTGTTACCTATGGTGTTAATGAGTACCCCTGAGAATGCGCTGCGTGTGTTACTTTACTAGTCTCATTAGATTTTTGTTTCAGTATTCTCATCAGTGTTTAGAGTTTACATAGTGTTTGTGTTATGGTTACACAGTACAAATTTTGTTCAAATTTATACAAGTTTGTACCCAGTAATTAATAGAGGAAATAATATTGGCTTACTTCCCATTGCTGCCCAGAACCAGTCAAAAAGCTGGTTACCAAGTGACATATTTTTGCAAATAAATAAGTCTCACCATAGCATAATAGTTGCTGTTGACCATGATGGGACCACGGCCTCTGAGGTAGATATACTCTTCCCACCAGTCACTGACCTTTGCCACAAGAAGGAAAGTATTAGACTGTGTGTGAACTGTACTCTTAAGTAAAACAGAAGATAGAACAGAGACACTCACATAGTTGGAAGCCCACCAAGACTTGAGTTTAAGGTACCACTGTAGTCTGGGCCCCAAATTCTTCTCAAAGTCTTTGGTCAATCCCTTCATCCGTTCATACTTCTCATCATCCATCAGTGGGCGGACTGACTCCAGATACTGGGAAGGCAATGTCAGTGCACAGTCAAAACAGCTGTGTAATTCCTTTATTCGAGTACAAACCAGGAAAAAAAAGGCAAATCTACATAACTTGTCCCTTTAGATAAAGCCATCTATTGCTAAAGATGGCTTGAGAACATGTTAAATCAACATGACAACACTGCTTTTTGTTTCGGTTTCTATTAAAATGCATAGTTATGACTGGTCAGGCAACACACACTGATGCATACCACAGTCTGAAACAGCCACACGATTGTTACAGAATTAAAGTCTGTCCATTGTGACATGACTGAGGCACATATCACATGACCAGTGGAGCTAAAAACGCTGCTGAAAAGATAAATTGCCACAGCATAGAGTATACCAGAAAAGCTTTCCTGTAGTATGTGTAGTGAGGAGTGACATGACGAAAAGCAGAATTTAAATTGTTACCATCGTTATTATTTGTATTGCGACTGCGGCAGAAACAATTAGTTCTTTGGGACGAATAAAGATCTTTAATTTAATTTAAAAGTACAGCTGTAGAGAGAAGAACAAGAACATAAATGTCTACAACTAGATGTTCGTGTTGGATAAATGGCTATGAGCGGTCAAACATGGCGTTTATTTTCTAAAAACCTCATGTGACAGGGGTGTGATGAATCATGGAAACGCAAAGGATAAATCTCAGTTTGTTTTCTCCACATTGTAAAACAACCCTCAAGTTTCCAAACTGAAACAGTCAAAAATCACAAGTGTAACTTTTAGAATTATTAAAATGTTTGAGTAGTGTAATGTATATTTCCAATATGGAAAAAAGATGTCCATTTTAAAACTAAATACATTACTGAGGACATAACCCTAGTGTCCCTGAAATCTACTTAACATGAAGAAACTGAGTTAAATCAAATTCTAAAATATTCTTTTGATTTCAAATATATCATCTCAAGCCAACAGCGAGGATCACCCAGACTAAACCAGAAAAGGACGTGACAGGTGTAATTACCCTCTTGCACGTGTCCTTGATAGATGGAACTGGCAGTCTTGGCAGAGAGTTCTGGAAACTGTAGAGCATTGGCTTCCTGCCAGAGAACACCTTCACGAACAACTGGACAAGGGGAGAGTTGAAGGACATTCAGTGACTGTGACTCATGTAAAGCCTGTAAATATAGGGCAAAGTGCAAACCCCTATCCAGATGAAAAACAAATCAACAATAGTAAACACTTAAACAATTGCCTCATGTGGCTGACACGCTAGGGAGAGGTGAATCAGGACTATTAACCTCAATACTAAGGGTAATAGTCCATCACAAATATTGCTTATCCTGTGTGTCTCAAAGAAAACATTGGAAATAGAAGAATCCCACATGCATATATTTTAGCTGATATATAAGCCAATTTGTAGACATTAATGACTCCAGACCTCATCCACACAGTAACATTTGAGTGAATCTGAGACAATTTGTTACCGTTTCAGCCTTGCATCCACACGGCAACGGTGTTTTGGGTGCCCCAAAATAATATTTATTGAGGACAGGTTCCAGAGTGCAAAGATCTGTCAAAAGGTGTCATTGCATTGCTGTCTGGATGAGCAAAAAAGCTCATCTATTTCACAACAACATGACCAAAACAAACCAAAGCAAAATTCATTGGTAAATAAGACAGCGACCATCATTACAGACACCAGAGGAGCAGAGCTGCAATCACTGCCGAGTTTACTTGTCATATTGAAAGAAAATATACTGATGTTAAAACTAACCACATGAACACCAGAGATGCCTACACACGACTTCTTTATTTCTGTGTCTGAGGTCATTTCCCCCCCTACTATGGTGGGAGGGAAGTGATTCAGGTGTGTGATCATGGAAAGACTATCACTCAGGTTTTACAGATTTGATGAAAAATTGGTTCCATATGCCGCTTTAAACATCTGATACGCCAAAGACTTATCAAATGTATTGCATTTATGTAATATTATAATGACAGAAACCAAATTATTTAATAACAGGAATATTATAGTAAAGATATGCTTCACTAGGAGGAATATTATTGTAATTTATTTAAGGAGAAGAGGTGGGAACTTAAGTTTATTTCTTCTCACTCCTTTTCAAATATGCATTCTATTAATATGCATGTCTCATGTCTTGTGTTTAAGTGCTTTGTTATGCATTGTCTTCTGTTTGACATTCATATTGGTGTAATAATAATAGTCATATATATATATATATATATATATATATATATATATATATATATATATATATATATATATGATATATTCACTTTACAAGGGAACAGTCAAGACTATTAGAGCTAGAATGCCCAAAAATAAGTACAGATTTTTTTCCCCCCACAAACCCATCGCCTTCATATAGAATCACAGTCCTTGACACACTTCACACACAGAGTTTCAGCTGTGTGAACATCTCTACCATAAATATATATGTCTATATATTTACACACATATAAGTACATATTTCCTTCAGCGTTCACAGGTTATGACAATGTCTTCAGTATGTGGTTCCCAAAGTAAATCACAGAGATGACCATATTCTTTTTCTCACCATCCACAAACGTGTTCTGAAGGACACAGAACCATGGCGTGCATGCATCCAGCCATGCCATGACAGCAGGCACTTCAGGACATTCCTCATTATCATGATGATTGTGACCCACAGGCCTGTGCCCACCAGGACGCCTCCAACTATCCTCTGGCTGTCTGTGGACATGTATTGACTGTAGAAAGTGGAAAAAAGAAGACAGTGTAAGTGGCGTTTGATGCAACAACAGCTTGACTGAGTATTTTATGAGTGCACTAAAACAACACAATGGAAATATTTGGACATTGAGTCATTCAGTGAGTGCCAGTTGTGGCCTAGTCTAAAGTCAACAAAGTCAGACTTAGTCACGAGTGATAACAAACATTAACCTTAGCAAGATTAATAAACATTAAAACGCATGCATCATGATCAATCTCAAGTCTATCAATATTAAAGCCCACAAAACAATACAACAATAAGTGCCATAACCTTGAACAAAATACTTTAGTATTGGGATTTTAGACGTTTCTCTAAATACCAACCATTACGATACTGCCATAAACTTCCTTGTCTGCCAACAGGGAAAATCCTGAGGCCCTTTTTTATTTATTTATTTTAATCATTAGAGAATATTAATAGTGTTTGCGCAATATCAATAAAAAAAAAAAAGATCAACATTGTAAAATTACAGTCAGGAACATGAGGTGCACTAGACAACTGGAACATTTAATTTTACAATAGTCCTGTACAAAAAAATAAAAAATAAAAATCACCTACTTTAACCATGCCCAATAGCAGTAAAACAATCAGGCATGTCTCATAAATAAATGTTGAGAGTTGTATGATGAACCAAACAGCCATTACTACAGATTAAATGAGTTATTTTGTTTCTTTGAAATAAAAAAAACACAGACAAAAACACCATATAAAATGTATACATCTCAAAATCTATAATAAAGGCTATGAAGATTGAATGCACAACTCTCAACACGTCTTGGGTATTTATGAGACATGCACGATTCTTTTAGTATTTTAGCTACTGTAATAAGCTGTGGTTAATGTAGGTGACAATATGTTTGTTTTTTTTTTTTTTAAATCAGGTACATGTCACATGTTCCAGTGGTCTAGTGCTGCTTTTGTTCCTGTTTGCAGTTGTTGAGGAGTGAATCATTAGACCAGCTACGAACCTAACAGGCAAGTGTTGGCCAAGCTTGGCGATCAAACCGAGAGAAGGGTCCAGCTGATTATATTTGTTGTAGGACATGTAGGACACAACCACTACCATGAATCCACCAGGACTTCCTGGATACACGCCAGTCAACATCCCATTCTGTTGACAAACAGGTAGTTGAGAATTACAAAAGGTCAAAACTGTTATTATGAACAGTGAGCACAAAAGAACATTATACTCCAATGTACAAATGTTCTTTTACATTACAAATGTATTTTCAGAAATTACACTACAAAAAGATCTAAATCTTACCAAGTGTTTTCTCATATTTAGTCAAAATATCTCATATTTAAAATAAGACAATTTTCTAAAAAACAAGTATTCAGAGAATGCCCCCCCTCCAAAAAATGGCACCAATCTCAAGTTTCTATGACAACCCATTCTTGAATTAGAGCCAATAATGTGATATTGACCTTTCTGCTAAATGCAACCTTGACCTTTAGTCAAATGGATCGTTGCATCTGATGTGCATTAGCTATATGTATATGCCCATGTAATTTCATGGTGATATCTCAAGTATTCAATTAGTTATATATATATATACACGACTCTGCAGACACACACGGTGATTACAACAATCTGTCCCAACCAATGTAGGGCGAGATAAATGTTTCACTGAGCTATTAGAACGGATTTTTACACAAGAGATCTGGAAAATCATATTTTAAGACATCTTACCAAAATAAATTTCAATTGTTACATTGACAGATTTTTTTTTTTTGCTTGAATTATGGTAAGAAAAAAGGTCACTCTTTAGATGATTCTGCCTTATTTTGAGTGAAGTGAGATTTGGACTAGAAATTAAAAAAAAAAAAAACATTTGGTAAGATTTGGATTTTTGCATCACAACAAAAGGAACGTGTGAAAACACTAGCAAGTGTTTGTGTTCAAGGGACACTATAAATGTGTGTAAAAACATAACCTGGACCAAAGTCTAGAACAAAGTACATACAAACAGAAATGTGGAAACCTTCCAGACAATACAATTTATGGGAATTCATCATAACACACATTTACCGTTTTAGCAGCAATCAGTTAAAAACTAAACTAGCATTACAGGAGCCCTAATGGAAATCTGTAGTACAGAGTTTAAAGCTGTATTAAAAAAATGGAATACTAGTATTTAAATTAAGAGTCAAAAGCTTTTTGACAATTCTGTGTATGCTACGAAGTACTACTTGGGATTTTTTTTTTTTTTTTCACCTTGAAGCGAATGAACCTTTTTTTCCAGGAGTGGAGGCCAGACAGGTAGATCTGGCGTAGAGCCTCATGACATAACTGTAGGTCGATACCATCTGGAGTGACGGTGAACTGGAAGGCCACCGCCTGATGCGCTTCTGCCATGTTGGCTACAACAGCACAGGGTCACTGAAGGAAAAGGAAGCACAATAAGTTTTATGACAAATGCAAATCTAATCAACCATTGATGACCTGCATTCAGTAGCAACAATCTCCTTCAATGAACTTCCACATTTGTTTAAGGTGGACAATATTAATAAATACCTCACAGTAGTACTTCAGAGTGAGTGACAAAGTCTAGACTGAGTTATACAAGTGCATGCTTAGTAAGTCATGTGTTGTAGTTTGTTTTTTTTTATACCGTCAGTATCTTTCTTGCTCTTAACTATTGCAACTGTCTATATTTCCTCGTTGAGAGAATAATGAAGATTATCTTATCAGAATCGTTTTTATTCGCCAGATACATTTGCACATACATGGAATTCTATACCGGCAGGTGGTGTCACTCTCAGAATAGCAATATAAAATATAAAAATATAAAATAGTATGTACAAGAATAAAATAAATAATATTCTACAAAAAGGGTGGTGCAAAGTACACGAGGTAGTGCAAATCAGTGTGACTGTAGGGCTTGAATGTATGGCAGTGCAAGACTGTATCAGCTGTTAATTAAAGTTATGACAGTGGGGTAAAAACTGTTATCTGTTATCTTTAAGTCTATAGGTAAAAGCTATGTGGCCTTGTTGTACAATCATTAATACATGGTTCCTACAAGTTAAATATCAGACTTTAAGACTACTTAGAACTGAATTTAATATCTATTTTGTTAACATATTGGCAAAACATTTGCGACTCGTAGAATTTAGGAAAAATTTATTTATTTCCTCCAATCCCTTGATTCCCACTGTTCAGAGTCATGTCTCACCCAGAGGTGCTAAACTGGGTGTGCAATGACAATAAAGACATTCTATTCTATTTCCAATTTAAATATAACTTGTCAGGTCAGGAACCGAGTAGACCAATGTTACGGTCTTTGCAGCTTAAACATTTCCCAGACACATTTAAACACAATACAGTCAACAGGTTCAAGGCAACATAACTTAGAACCAACCATATCAAGCGTAACACTTAAAAAAAAAAAAAAAAAAAAAAAAAAAAAAAAAAAAAAAAAAAAAAAGACGTTAAGGTATTAAATAGAGATTTGTAAATTCAATACTTCAGAACTTTTAAGACCCTGCAGGAATGCCATAGGCTAATAGAGGTTTACCTGATTGTGAAAAATCCTACTCTACTTTGCTTTAATTTTCATTTCTGTAAACCAAATTCTATGTGCTTAGTTAATGCATTTTTATCTTAATTTCAGCTTTACTTATTCTCCTGGGTCTAAAAGGACTAAGTTCCAGATTATACAGCACAGCACAATCATATGCTGTAATGTAAAGCACTTTAGGTTCATGGAAAAACACTGTAGAAGTCCAACTCATTATTATTTTGTAAGAAGTGGTCCTGTGAGGCAGATGTGAATCTAAATATTTTTTTTTATTTTTCATTTAAAAGCACACAGAACATCTTTAGGGCTAAATTCCAATTTTCACTGTTACTGGGTGATAAAATAGTAAAGATTTTAATGATGCTAAAATGCAATTGTAAGCTTCACTTCAAACAATTAAGGGATACTTTTCATAAATAAATTCCATGTGCATGTTTTACATGTTTTTATTTTTTTTTTTTTTACTGTTGCTATATTCAACGCAAACAGGTTCTCTGGCGTAAGGTGACACCAATGATGATGCACAGGGGTATTGTAGTAGCTATGGTTTGGCTTTGAACAGGTTAATCAGGTGTGGACTGCCAAAAGCAAAAGTAGTGTCAAACATGTTCATTACTTAACTGTTTACAATAGACACTTCGAAAGCATAAATGAGATTTCTATTAATCAGATTTTTCCTGCATACAGAGAGCAGCAGTGATAAGCCAGGTTTTTCAAAACTAGATGTTAGACAAGCTATTATTGTCAGCATATTTTTAGATTTCGATTTCAATTCAAATTTATTTATAGAGCCTCAAATCACAACAACGTCATCTCACAGGACAGAAGAGAACATTTTTTGTTCATTTTTTCCCTTCAAAAATTGCACAAAATGTAATAAAATTTTAAATTATTTCTCCATATAATGCTAAAAAAGCTAGCAAAGGCTCATTTCTACAAGCACAGGAGCATATGAACCAGAGCCAATTCTGGAGGATGAACCTGTCTATGTTAGTCTGATGGACCTGCTATCCCTTATGTTGCCTTCACGTGTTGTCGTAAATGTAACAACCAACCAATCTTTGATCCATTCCACTGGATAATATATAAAACCATAGATCAACTAAATTGACTAATGGCTGTTTTACAATATTAACCATCCTTCTCTAGTGTCCCCCCCCCCCCCCCCCCCCCCCCCCCCACGCATGCTTAAACTGCATCTCTTCTGTTTTAGAGATTACAGCATCCTTTCCTTTTCAATGAAACTCACAAAAAGCTGCCTTTTTCTTCTGCTGGGACCAGTTTTCATGTATTCAACCAAGTACTCTGAAAGCAGCACACGTCGTTTTAGCGTTGTCGGTCCTCGGAAGGAACTGCATCTACTGAGCAGTGTGTCTGTCTCAGCAACCAGTCCCTTCCCCCAGCTACTTTCCAACATCACATGATCCACCCGGTGCTGCAGAAACTAGGGGAAAGGTCGCAGAGCTTGTGCCGCGTAGATACAGTGCTAAAACTGCCAATATATTACCCAAATTTACACCGTATCCATCCCAGCTCGAAAGGACATACCTAAACACTTAATATGTGTTGAACCTCATAACAAATTACGTGTTTATATAATGTATAATCGACATTTTTCCTGATTCATTTCACTACAAAAAGCAAAACCAGGCTTAATCACAGGAGCTACCCCCGTGGATGTCAAACGTCACATATATGCATTGTAATCCTCAAAGCAAATGCCACAACACCACAACTCATTTCGAACCGTTATTGCTAACACCTCAAAACACACATTTTCATTTCACACACACACACACATGCTCCACATATGTAGGTTAAATGTGTGTGGTAGTGGGCTGTATCAAGTGTCCAGCCCACGTGGTCTGTGTGAAATTAGGTCATTTGTATGAACCCAGCGGGGTCATCGAACATTTTTTTATTAGTTTATAAAAACATAATTACTGTTTATATTCTCGTGTTAATGAACTGCGAGTTTTATGATGCTCATATCAACAGGACACCATGGGTTTCTTTTCTTTTTTACTGACCTTCACTTGCAGGTGTCATTAACATACACTTTATTTTTTTGTATTTCTCTTCCCGTTATTACATATCACCAGCTTCGGTAACAGACATGCTTTAGGGAATTACTACAGACTGGCTGGATGGAGATTTTATCATGCAATCTTCAGGTATTTGTTAGTGGATGACCTCTACTTGGACTTTTGCCTATATTCGTGTAGCGAACCATGCTAACAACAAGCTAGCCCCTAGCATCACTGAACTGCATTAAAAACACGACATATACATTAGAATAACTACACAGCTTATATTAACAGTGTGTATTTTTTTTTACAACACGGTGTTAAAAGGCAATCGGCAGTTACTTCAATGTTGTGTCTAACAGGCCAAGATGCCGGTAAACTTGATTTCTTATAGTTTTATCCAAAATAAGAGTCCAGTTCCGTACTATTGCGTCGGTGTATCTGAGGAAAAGCATCACATATTTAGCTACACGGAAATACCACATATATTCAAGGCATAAAATAAAACGATGTGATGATAAACACGTCCGTGGGCTTCTGTGTACGTTCAGCTGCTCGACTTTCCCCAACCCCTGCAGCCATATTTTCACAGCCGCTTCCAAGCTACAGCGAAAAGGACTCGTATTGTAACTCACCAACCCCTCGTTTGATCAGGAACACGAGCTTTCTCTTTTGAGGAGGATGCGCCACAGCTTTGGTTGTCGGTGTTGACTGCTCGACATGCAGCATGAATGGGATTACAGACTTGTATACACTGCCTGCCCCCTTTCCTACGTCATTTCTTTGGTTTGGGTTCATCAACTGGAGAAAAAAAGAAAGTACACGTCACCGTTGTAACAGCGCCCCCTAACGGACGTGGGTGTTATAACCTTAGTGGAGGTTTTTTGAGGACAAAAGTGTAAAGCAGGGCTTTTCAAAACCTGCATGGGATAGTGAGCCAACCCTAAAAGAATCCAAAAGTAGCTTTCCCCTAACTAACCTGATACCATTTGAGACCCTTCCACAATGGGGAGACTACGTCACGCCCTTCTACTTCCGGTCCATGGGTGCTTCACTCGCAAAGAAAATTTAATGGCAGTGAATTGAGCGAGTCAAGCTAAATTCCGATTCCGTTTGACAAGTGCTCTGAAATTCACATATGATAGCGGTTAATAAGAAATATTTCACGTGGCATAGTCAGACCATCTGTTTTTGATATGAGGCAAACGTGACATTAGGTTTTACGTATGCTTAGTAAGAGACTACAATGCGTCGCATAAGTGACGTCACAGTCCGCTCAGCTGTAGTGTGTAGTCTGTGGTGACGTCATAGGCGCGCCAGGCGTGTAGTCCAATTACTAACCGGTTTTACTCGCAAATTAATCAGCCGTTGATTAACAGAAGCAGTTAAAATGCACATCAATAATTCTAATCTATTATGAGGTACAACATGTGTGTGATTCAGGGCACATGACAAACCAGATACAATTTTAGCATTTTATTTCCCATTAAATACCATTCATTAATTTTCCGATCTCAGTCCCCATGAGCCTCCCGGAAGAGGTGGAGACTTTGACCCCATTGAACCGTTTTCAAAGGACGGGGCTTCTCTAAAATCCTTGCATGTGATTAGATGAAGAATCTGTCTGTCATCTTGACTGACATACCACTTCAGCCGTTGAACTCAAGCCACGATGTTTTACCTCACACCAGCCACAACACCGTCTAGTCATGCATTAGTCCCACCACACGACATTGATTGGCTCCTTCAATTTGAAGACAACCTTTTTTTAATTGAAATTTACAAAAAAAAAAAGTTACAGGCTCACAATATAAAAAAACACACAACAGAAAAACAAACAAACAAACAAACAAAATAAAAAATAAAATAAACCATAATAACAGTCAACCTTATCAAATTTAAGGTGTTACACAAACATAAAATCAATAATTCCATTGTAAAGTTGTATACCTTTTTTTGCTTACATAATTTTAATGATTTTTTTAAATTGACCATTTCTTTTAAGAACACAATAAAGATAAGTTTGACAGTTCCAAATGTACATTTATGAATAAAGAACTTTTTTGAAGAAAACCTAATGATACTCAGATGGTTGCGTGGGCGTAGCAAAACACACCCAGGTGATGTGAGTCAGGTTAACTTTGCCCCTCCCCACACCCTTATTTTTTATCTTGATTTATTTTTGTTTGATTTATTTCTTACAATTTTACACATCTTTATCTTTATATCTATATGTGCTTAAATATCTTTTTTAAACACATTTTAACATCTTTGTTTTTGCCATTTTTGAAAAATCTGTGTATTTTTTTTAACATCTCTACATTTCTTTAAAAAATCTTAACATTTTTGTGCGTTTTCTGCATGTTTTAAATATATTTTAACATCTGTGTGGTTTTTTTTTACATTTCTTAACACATCTTAAATTTTTTGGGTGCTTTTTCCCCATTTTTAACAGTTCTTAAATACATTTCCACCAGTGATGTGCAGGTTGATGTATAAACAACCCGCAACCAGCTGCTTTATTTAACTAGCCTTTTGTGCATGTGACTTAGCATGTGGCTCACATCTGTGACCAATTCATACAGGATTCTGATACTGACTGGTACTGACTGTATCTAAAAACACTTAAAACATAGACATTATAGACATTTGTAAATGTGTACTTGTTGCTCAAATCATTTGGTGCCCCCCTGGCTGGTGCCCCTGGGCACTCGCCCCGTTGCCCATATGGTTAATGTGGGGCAGGTTAAAATAAACACATAAAAAATAAGATGTTCTACAGCAACAAAAATGGTGTAGATGTAAAGAAAAGGTTATACATAAGACAACAATAACAAAAACTTTTACTATAAAAAATACTTAGGTTTAATAATGTGGGTAGTAAAAAAGCTAGTTCTACAGCAACAAAAAATGTGTAGGAATTGACATGTTCCATGTTGAGGAATGCACAAATTTATATGCAGATTGAATAACTCAGAATTTTATCGTTGTAGAACTGTCAAATCCAGGTGTCAGTGCTGTGAAATACCAGTAATCTATGGAAACACTGATATGGTTGTCTTTTTAAATCTTATTTAGGCTATTTATTCTATGTAGGCCTTTTGTGTTGCCTAATGGACTATGAGTCTACTTCATAAAAGTTAATTGATTAGACCTCTTTTGTTGGCATGAGTGCATGTAGAATGTAGTATGTTGACAACCCGGTGGGGTCGGTGCATGGGACACCCTCAGGAGGTGCTTGCCCTGGGGCACCCTAAGACGGGCCTGACTGGAAATATCATAACATGACATGTAGGTCAGCTAGTTATCCAACAGAGGGCGCAAGGAAACCGTTTGTCATCTTGGTCTACAGTTACCACACGTCAACTAATTTGGTACAAATTAATATTTGGTAAGATATTTGTTAGTTTGTTTCTTATTTTTTCAAAATAACGCACCAAGTTCCAACAATGTTCAGCTAGTTAATGCTAATTTACTATTTGGAGGGATTGTAGTCGTTAGTTATGGAGAAAACCCACAGTTAAAATAAGGATATATAAAGTTAATCGCCTTTACATAGTACTCGGTTACTTATTTTTCTCAGTAAAAGGTGTGTCGGTGAACTTTTCCGCCATGCTTAGTAAACTCGGGCTCGTGCGGGGCTAGGCGCTGGTGCGCGTGCGTGGTACTGTCACTGATGTACCGCGTGCCCGGACAGCTGCAGCCAGCCAGCTTACACAGCAGCGCGAGGAGCGGGTTTGGGGGTTACTTAGTACCTCTGACTAGTATCGATTTAATCGGAACCAGTCGACAGTGAAAGGGGAACGAGTGTTTTATTTAGTTTAGCCGCAGTGACACAGCGCTTGGCTCCCGTGGACGGTGTGGGGGAGAATGAGAATAGTGGATTTTGATTCTACATGTAGGTACAGAGCAAAAGAAGAAGGGAAGTCACCACACCGCAAGGTAAGCAGCAACGACGGTTTGGTCTATACGTTAGCGTCCCCGTCGTGTTTTCCTGTATTTAAACTACAAATTTTTTGTCTTTTAAACTATTATTTCTCTCCTGGCTGTGTGTGGCTGCCAAATACTTATTGGTTGCGTCTTTTTTTTTTTTAATTATTATGCCATTTCATGTTTTTATAACTTGTCCAAGCCACTACAAAGCGTAAAGGACCAGTTCTCTGTAATTGTAATGTCGTATTGTGCTACCATGTGAGCTACACGTCATTATCAGACACGAAGATTTATAGTGGGTTTTTCTTAGAGAATACATTTAATTTACCGTAAGAGTAAAGGGGCTGGTTTAGCAAAACCCTCTGTGGTGTGGACCGTGAATGAGCGCTTCTCTCGGGGAATTTCTGCTTTTGCATCATTCACTATGTGCTTTGTAACCGTTGTATGAAATGTATGTGTGTTTACCATCAGAATTGTCTATTTTCCTCTTATATGTATAAGCTGTGCATTTTGACTACTTTATTAATGACTGGATCTGAGATAAGTGTCAAAACAGGAACCATATTTCTCATCTATGCAAGCGTTTTGGTTTCTTAAAATAAGATGCATAATTCATGTTAATAATAACAGTGAGATTCTATCACATCTTCCCATTTACACACTGCAGATCCCCCAGCATCCAGAACTAGGCCAGTCACTGGTCTGTATGTCATGTCATGCCATGCCATGCCATGCGTGGTCCCCTTTGGAAGGTTAACTGGGCGTCTCACTGGTTTCTGTATGATAGGCTGAATGAGTGGGGGAGGTTACAGACAGTCTGAGTGAGAGATCTCCAGCAGGATCTGTCTCTCATCCTCTGCCAGATGTCTGCTTCTCATTGTTTTCCTGTCATCTGCTCTCTTTATTGTGTTGTTGTCTTGCAGTGTGGTGAATCATATGTGCATTTTTGTTTCACGCCATTTCCTTAAATTAAAATGTGCTACTCAAATTAGAATTTCAGCAGCATATTTATACTATAGTTCTTGATCAATATTCATGTTGAACAGGCCTATGAGCTAATCCAAGACTGCTATTTATATATTATTTTTCTGACTGTCAAGCTCATCTTGGAGTGTTTTGCTTCTGTTATTGTTGCTATGTTAATACTTTAGAATATGTTGTATGTTGTTCCTTCACTATGTTTGTGGTTTGACAAGGAAATCGTGTATCAGAAAGTTCCTGCTTTTTTAGTATGCCGTCATATCCTTTTGAGACTCAGCAAAGCGTTTTTGTCCTGTCGTGGACAGAGGAAAACTGTTAAAGGCAATTATTTAATGTAAAAGACCTGTACGTTTCTGGGTCTCAGGAGGATATGGTGAGTTGTATTTGTAAAGACATTAGAGCATTTCTTTATACTTTTTATTTGTTTTTCTTCATTGTGTGAAATGGCTCATTTGTATTTAACTCTCTACTAAGACCTTTTTTTTTATTGTGAGCAAGTTTGTTGAGTTCCAGTTAATTAACCAACTATTAGTAATGTACAGAGAATTTTATTTATTCTGAGTCCTAAGTACATTTATGATGAACTTTAGAGTTTAGTTTGAAAAGGAAGAATTGTACTTCAAATCAGAGAAATGGCCACATAGAGCCTTATTTGTGTGTGATAATAAATAATGATTGTCCTGTAATCGTAGTGGGATGTTAAGCACGTGTTAAGCAGAGCATGTGAGTAATTTTTTTGTTTTTGGAATGAAAATGAGCCTCATTCAGGAGTAGCAGTGTCTTTTAAACACAATTGGAGACGGTTAGGGTTAGGGTTTCATCTTCCTGTAACAGAATTGGTCAACGTTTTGCTCCAAAAATATAATGTACAATGAAGTTTTATCAGCCAAAATGCAGTAACTGAGATTAATTTGGATGTATTCCTGTCTCTTAATTCTCATCAGTAGGCAGCATTCATGGTATTCTGTTGTGATAATATTATTTCAGCAGGGAAGCATCAATAGCCTTTTTGTCTGCCTGAATGGTTGCTTTATGATAGACGTCAAAGGCCTGATGCTGGGTGTCACAAAACACCAGCTACTGAAGTGAAGACCAAAGACTGAGACATGGTTTGCAACTTGCATGATATGTTGACTTTAACAAATTCATGTATAACTCATAACTGTTACTCACTGTTTTGGCCATAGTTCTGGACACTATGAATGCACATCAGATGTGTGGCAATAGTAAATTCTGTCTGAACATAAGATGGGCTATAGTTACAGAATTGAGACAGCCACACACTCATGCACATCTACGTGATAGTTTCCAGTTCAACAAACCTACATGTCTGTGGACTGTGGGAGGAAACCCTGACAGACAGAGGAAGAACACAGAGCACACATCTGGAATATGCACACTATTTCTTACTACTGTATTTTCTAAACATTCACACTATCATAATGATGATTTGTGCTTTCAGTGAGAATCAGCCAGAAACTGCTTGTCTATAAATCAGTCCGATCTATACCTCCTCAGTGTGTCATTAGTGAAAAGAGGTCAGGTCATTGTGATATATTGTCACTGAGGCTGAAAACAGCATCCCCACTGAGGAAATGGGTGATGAAGAGAATAGCCCAGATAGTTATTTGTCTTTTGGTATTTGTCTGGAGACTAAATTGGAGCATGTTGGAATTTCCCCCCCTTTAATTGTCTCATATTTGGATCTTTTTTTAGATGCAAATTGGATTAAATCCAAATACTTAAAGGTACATCAGCTATTTAATGTTCTTTTGTGCTTACATGAAGTCGATGTTGATGTTGTTTTAGTACAAGGAGTTAGTGGTTTAACATTAACAGAGTGCGATTCTAAGACGATTGTAGTGAATAAATGCCTTTAATGCATATATGGACATGATTAAGGAAGGAAAATATTTGGAAAGTTTAGACAAACACGATTTAATGGTATCTTTTTTTGGTTAAGCTGCCTTACTAAAACAGACCCCATGTAACCCACTCAAATAAAAGGCTAAGAAGTAGCTATTTAATTTGATGAACTTTAAAAAGTGCATCTTAGTTTACCTCCTGTTTTTGAGTAGACTTCTTTGTGTGTGATTCATCTTTGTCACTTTTACTTTTTTACATTTTTCATATGTTCATTGTATGTTTTAGCTATATTGTAAATCCAATTGCTTCCTCAATATATCTTCTAGTTTAAAGAGTGATACTTTTGCTCTTTTTTTTTTTTTTTTTTTTTACAATGGCATTATGAATCTGAAAATATTTCACTGTGTTCTACATGCACTGCAAATGTTATTTGAATTCTTAATCAATTTAACTGCAGAGGTCCATTGTCAATCCTATTTTTGAGTAATGGCAACAGAAAAGTCTTTAAATGCAAATGTGCCACTTCACACCTGTCCTCCTCTAGGTTGTTGACTGTGTTTTTCTGTCCTGTTCAGCTACGTGTGTGTTTTAATACAACAAACAAGTCAACATTTTAGGTAATTTGCTCAAAGTTTGGACATATTTTCAGTAAGGACTACAATTGCTGCTGATGATTAATAATTATGCCATACTTTAGAGAAATGTGTGTGAAAAGTCTTGACCAATAACCAATTTGATGTACAAATCTTGTGATGTAACTAATTGTAAAATATAACAAATGAAATAGAAATGTACTCTGTTTTTGCCGGAATGAGTATGATCACTTTGTAGCCCCTGGAGGGTTCAAATTCAAATGTTTTGAACTTTTGGGGTCCACAAATACACAAATAAATGAACCAAAGTGAAATAAAAGTGGGTATAGCAAAATATGACCCTTTTAAATATTTAATATATATCTGCAGAGGGATTTTATTTTGAAACCTCAAGTCATGCTCTCGCTGTGGTATAGATGAAACCATATCTCTACTTTCCTCCTGAATGCACATGTGTAATGATTTTCAAAACTCCTTAACTGAGCTACTGTTAAGCATTACTCTGACAGTATATACTCAAACTGAAATACTTCAGCACCGAAATGCAACAACCTCTATGCTGCTACTGCACGCTGAAAATTGTTAAGCTATACTTTTCATATGGGTAACTTGGTTGTAGGGATTAGTCATTTTAATATCGTGTCACACTTTACATGCCACATTAAAGGCTGAAAGCAAAAGAAGTTCCCACCCATTTTGCAAAGGTACTGCAAAATTATATTATCAAGTACTTGGTGCCATCTAAGATGAATGTGATTTGTTTAATTTAATACAAATCAGCCCGGCAGCCATAAATTTGTCCCTTTATTCTAAAGTGAGAGAGGATTTAATGACACCTTTTTGCTTCTTGTATTTATCAAAAATCTGCTCAGGTGCATTCTTATGTTATGATCTAGTTGCATATTGAAAATCTAGTGGTTAATGTATAGATTACAGCTGAAATATTACATAGTTAATAAGTATTCAGAACATGCCTAATCTTGCCCCTACAGTATTTTGTACCAATCTCAAGTTTCTATGACAATCCATTCTTGAATTAGAGCCAATAATGTGATTTTGATCTTTCTACTCAATGCAACCTTGACCTTTGACCTTTTGCAGTATTGATAATTTTTTTTATTATATATTCATCAGTGTATGTAATGTTATAATATATCAAGTATCGATGTAAGTTATAGCATGATATGTCTATGCTTGACACGCAGTGTTACAAAAGTTCATTTTGTGACATGTCACCTTTTGACCTCTAGAGATCTCAAACTATTGGTCACAGGTGATAACACCAATTCTGATATAATTGTAGAAATCTTCTTTCCACATCATTTAGTACCAATCTGAAAGTTCTGTGACCCTCCCGTTCTTGAGTTATAACTGATGTCACTTTGACCTTTTAGTTAATTGTAACCTTGACCTTTGACCCTTACTCAAATGGATCATTGCATCTGATATGCATTAGCTATATGTATATGTCCATTTAATTTCATGATGATATCTTAAGTATTCATTGAGTTATGGCATGATATGTCTCTGCAAACACACACCCACACCCCCACACCCCCAATAATCTCATCAACCAATTTTGGGTGAGGTTAATTAGTATTATGACACTATGTAAGGTTTAACAGTACAGATGTGTTGGTCAGTAGATGTTTGGAGACATTTCAACTGAAAAGGGGGAAAGATTTAATCATGCTTGCGAGTCCAATTTTAATCCATGTCATTTGATTGTAAAACATTATTGCATTGATATTTTTTTTGTAAAGGGGCGACACAGTGGTGGGGTGGTGAGCACTCAGCGAGACAGCAAAAGAAGGTCCTGGGTTCAATTCCAAACCAATTGGTAGGATCCTTCTGTGTAGAGTTTGTATGTTCTCTTCATGTACTCCAGCTTCCTCCCACAATCCAAAGACATTATAGGTTAATTGTAGAGGTGTAAAGATAATCGATTATCAGTCTGTGTTGTATGAGATCCCAGTGAATTGGTAAAACTGCCTACAAATGGTCTGATAGCCCAGATTTACAGATGTAGTCACATCAGATTATCAGTTTTGCATTTCATTAACATCAGTTATCTACAGGTATTGTAAAGACGTCAGTTCATGTTGTGTGAATTTATGTTCAGTCGTTCCTGCTCTATTGTCTCTGTGACACTAATTGAACAAAACAATATGGTTTTGAAATTATATTTATTTCTTTTTCTTCTCAGTAACATAAAATAAAATAAGTCTTTGTGGTTAAATTGTCAATTTGTATGGAATCAAACTGAACTGAATCGGTTTGAATCGTATAGAATTGCACCGAATCGTTTACTAATTTTTATGAATCGCCCTGAATCGGATCATAGTCTTTGAATCAAGATTCGATTCGGATCTTTGTGTTTGTACAAAAAAAAAAAAAAAGTATGGTCATCTGGAAATTAAAATTTTTTAATCATTTTTCTTAT
This sequence comes from Siphamia tubifer, assembly GCA_020466265.1. Taxonomy (NCBI): domain Eukaryota; kingdom Metazoa; phylum Chordata; class Actinopteri; order Kurtiformes; family Apogonidae; genus Siphamia; species Siphamia tubifer. The sequence goes on from CM035788.1 coordinate 11,985,920, forward strand.
TTCTTACTCAGTTGTGTTCTGTTTACGTCTGTGTGAAAGTTCCAAATAAAATGATTAAATGCTCTTAATGCTACACGCCCCCTCCCCCCATATTGAACCTTTTAACCTTTTTGTGTCATACCTTCACTACACAGCAGATCCTTTTCCATGCACTATAATCCTCTGTGGTTTTGTTCCTGAACCAAATCACTGATGCTGTATGTGTTAACAAACCTAAATCTCTGTTTAACAATTAAACAGAGATTCAACATTTTTCATCTGATAACGTTGCTCTATGTATTCACGCTCCTCTATTATTTACTCATTTGAGCATCGTAGAAAATAACATCACGTGCTGTGTAGCGCTTCGGGAGGTTGGTCGTGTGTAATTAGTGAATATTGGAAATCGTTGTTGTGTAAGCACTTAGTACATCTGGGTGCAGTCGGAGATGTTTTATACTAAAACACTTGTAAGGATATTTTTAAGCATGAGGTAGAAAAATGGAGCTCAAATATAATGCGACGTCTTAATAATGAGTAACCAAATCTGTATCTGCGTCACACATTTCTAAACTATGCATTATTAATTGTTTTATGTAATGTTAAAAGTATGAGTTTTTATAAAGCGAGACGTTTCTCCTGATTTCACTGCTGGCACTTTTATGATCCCTTCGTTGCCAAGAAGAGGATCCATTTATGAGAATGTGGCTTTCTCAGCAGGGTCCTGTGGTTTTGTGTTTATGAATACTGTTCCCTTGACATTCCTGTCCTCTTCATACCACCCGTCCAAAAAGTGCTGCCACTCTGGGAAACAAGGCCTCTCTCTCTCTCTCTCTCTCTCTCTCTCTCTCTCTCTCTCTCTCTCTCTCTCTCTCTCTCTCTCTCTCTCTCTCTCTGTCTGCCACTTTTACATGTGAAGCTTTGTGCAATCATTGTTATATTTAGACCCCCCCCCCCCCAGGTAATGCAGAGGCGGCAACAAGGACCAGAGACTGTTCTCAGGCTGGGTCAGATGCAGGGTGGGATGATATAGAGCCCCCTTCCTTCAACATCAGCTTGTTATTTCCTTTAAGTTGGGAAAAGGTCAGGTAGTTTCGGAAAGTGACTCTTGTTGGTTTTAAGTCTCCTTTATTTCTCCATTCTGCGAAAAAAACTATAAGGTTGAGTGACAATAGAGTGGAACGGGACTGAAACCCCCTGAGGGACAACAAGCTATTCTGAGCACTGTACTTTTTTTTTTTTTTTTTTTTTTTTTCCCCCCTTAGTCCCTGTGCTGTGGATTTTTTGCCCTGGGGTCACATAGTCTCTGAGTTGCTGCTATTTTCTATGCATAAACACACACTACTAAAGAAACTAGAGGAAGAAAGAAGCTCAAACATCAAGAAAGACAAGGAATTTCTGGATAAGGGGATACTCTGTGACTAGCCTTCAAACGCTCCAGCAGCTATATTCTGCCAATGGCCAAATTTGGTATCATTCTGTTCCCTCTGTTCATATGGCATATATGTTATGCTTCTCAGACCAGGTCCTCGTGGCCCAGTGTCCAGCATTTTTTAGTCATTTCCCACTTCTATCAGACCTAGTTCAATTATTGATTAGCTCTTTAGAAGCCTGATAATGATTTAATTGCTTCCAGGTGTGATGGAAGATAGACATATTGTTTTTTATATATATATATATATATATATATATATATATATATATATATAAAAATTATGTTTTTTTTTTACTTTTTAAAAATGGTTTTATTTTTATAAATGGTTTAAATGAAAAAAAAGTTAATAAAAAAATAATTCATTTAACATTTTAGTTAGTTTTCTTTTTTTAAAGGGAGATATTTCATTATTTTTTAATATTTTTTAATGATTTTTTAAAATTAACTAAATTGTTTGTATTAAAAGTTGAATTTTTTTACTTTTTTAAACTTTAAATTTTTACATTTAATAAAAAAATAAGAATTATAATATATTTTTTTTAATTTTAAATTTTGTTTTATATTTTGAATTACTTTTTCTTAAATACATTTAAAAAGAAGAAGAAGGAGCTTTTTTAAAACGTGCAGAACACTGGGCCACGAGGACCAGATTTGAGAACCACTGATTTAGCTTAAGAGTAGATCATGTTTACACACCACTCTAAAGGCTTTGTTTTGATTCATTCACTACTATGTGTTTAAATCTGAAAAGGAAGCACCGGGCTGAGAGGAAACAGTCAGCTATTGTTCGTCCATTGTCACACCTGCAAAACACATGCTTGGTAATGTGGAGCTTTGACATTTCATCAGTGTTATTGTACTGGAACCCACAAAGTGATGGAAGCATCCACGTTGTGCATTTTTTAAAATATACTTGTCATTAAGTGCAGCATGTCTCATAAAGCTCTGCAGTATGACTTGTTCCTGTACCAGCTACTTGTAATTGTAATAATAATAAGTCATATGTTGGCCCAGACCAGAGCCACAAGTATATGTTTATGCAGCACTAGTGTCTGAACTGTATCTCTGAGGCTCCATCTGGTTTTCATACCTCTGTTTTAAAGAAAGAGATGGCTAACATTTCACACCAGCCTTCTTTGATTTCCTGTGCAGTGTCAGAGTAATATTCCTAGTCTTCAAGGGTTTCTTTTTCATAACATGGCTATTTTCAAACCAGTATTAGGTGAACTGAAGATCTGCCGTGGTTACCTTCACATAAAGCATTTCATGTCGACATGTTCCCTTAAAAAAAAAGAAATAAAATAGCAATGAGAAACCTTTAGGATCTTAAAAGGTGCTTTCTTCATCCCTCAGTGATTTTCAGTTTGTCTTCTTCAGACATTCTGTACTTGGGTAGAAGTACAACTACATGTGTGAAATAATACTCTGATTCATCTCCTTTACTTAAGTAAAAGTAAAAAAGTACAACTTCTGAATTGTAATAAAGTAAAAAGTAAAGCTGTGTTATTTTAATATGGATGAGATAATATTGATTTTAACAATGAAAAACCAGAAAATGTAAAAAAAAAAAAAAAAAAAAAAAGCATTTAAAAGTGAGTTACTGTGTAGATGATGTGTTTTATTGGGTCGTAGTACTCAGTTTAGTGGGTATGGAATGGACATTTGAAGAAAAATAAGAGGGGGAAAAAAGCATTATTAGGAGATAAAAAAAAATCTAAATCGTGAGATAAAAAGTCAAAAGTATGAGGGGGAAAAAAAGGCAGAATTATGAGATTAAAAAGTCAAAATCATGAGATAAAGTCAGAAATATGAGATTCATGGATAATTATGAGATTAAAAAGTGAAAATGACGATATAATAATTCACAAATTCTGATTTACTACTTATTTTTCATACCGTCACATTTGTCTATTCTGAAAAAGTAATGAGTCTATTCTTTAACGAGTATAAAGTATAGATATTTACACAAAAATGTCAGGAGTAAAAGAAAAAAGTTGTCAGAAAAATAAATACTCAAGTAAAGTACAGAAAAATCTACTTCAGTACAGTAAAGGAAATACTTGTACTTAGTTACTTCCACCTCTGGTCTTCTTTCTTCTTCTTTCTTTTGGGCACCCAACACAATCACATGAACCTACTGTATGTCTGACACCCATTAAAATCTGGAGTCCTATAGCCATCTGGAGTTTCTTCATGTGGAAATTAGAGCCATGTGGTCGCTTGTTAACGTCTTTCCTTTTCGGAACTAGTGAGACGCCTTTTCTCCACAATCACCATCTAGTGTTAAAGGTCTTGTAATCACAGGGATAATAACACAGACTATTACAGGACACTTCCGAAGTCTTGGAAATAATGACGGTAATTAAACAGACTAATGTATAGTTTCTAATATTTACTAAAGCTTTAAGAACTAATATTAGTGGTAATGTTCATCATCACCGACTCTCTATGAAAGGAGGCTTTATTGTAGGGAAGATTCCATTCACGTAAAGCTGGTATTTTTGCTTACCTCTGTAACATGGTGGGTGGTAATTCCATAGACTGGAATAACACTGTGTAAACGTATGGGAGGTGGGTTAGGGTTCATAATATAAACTGATTATAGAATGCACGCATATGACAGGTGAGGCTGGGTGTGAGAGTATATGCTCTGTGGTTATCCAGGTTGAATGCACATGTATCTGACGCCAGAGCCAGATTGTCCTTTGGCTGACCGCAAAGCATTGACTAATCATGCAGTAGTGAATGTAGCTACACATCTGTTGCCTTCTCCTTCATCAGACTATCATGACTTTTGGAAAAGGGAACATTTGATTTGATTTGAATGCTTTATTTCGAACATGTGCAGAATGCAACCATAATCAATACAATAATAATAATAATAATACAAATACACAATGACATGTCCGAAAAGGAGTAGGATGAAGCATAAGCTTATTTAATCCTACCCGAATTCATCTTATAGCAATACAGTGCATAGCACAAAAATGATGATAATAATAATAACAATAACATTAATAATAATAAAAAATAACTGAAGTACTAAACATATCCATATATACAAAAAAAAAAAAACAGAACAAAAAAACCCAACAACAACAAATGAGCAGATAGGAAAGTAGGTAACAAATAGAATTAATCATTTGATCAAATAGAGACCAAAACAACTACACTATCAAGGGGTTTCAGTGCGGCTATTGCAATACACAACACAACACAAAACTTCTGCCCTTCACCCTGGAATGTCTTTCCACGCCCTGATTTGGTTTCACATCATCATGTTTTCCCACACATGCACAGTAAAAGCGCACACCCCCTTATCTCGCCAAAACTATCACTCCACTGTAGCTCAGTCAGAGTTTCCAGGATCCCACAGTAGTTGACTGCTGCCAGACGTCCTCTAATCTCAGGCTGTCCTTCTGACTCGAGTGTAATCTTCTAATTTAAATCTGCTGCCGAGATTAAAATTGTATATTCAAGAAGGATAGAATCAATCGTCATGAACATTGTGTATGTAAAAAAAAAAAAAAAAAAAAAAACATGAGTGTGAAACAAATATAAATATAATGGGATGTTAAATGTTTATAAAAGCATCAATAATACCAGCAAGTCAATTTTTTCCCTTTTTTTTTTTTTTTTTTTTTTATTTCTCTCCCAGTTTCAGGTTAAATGCAAAGATCATCCCATAACATTCACCTGCACTCTCTAATACTCATCTTAATAATAATTTCTCCCCTTGAAAAGCTAGTTGTTTATGCCCCCCCCCCCATTACCTTAGAAGATATAGTCATTTCAGGGATGAGCACAATTACAAGGAACATTAAAAAGTGAGATTTTGGCACTAAATCAATGGGACATGTGCCACATTTCTGCTCAAACCCTTGTAATTAGGCAGATGTGATTCAGAATGCACTGGAAGCAGTTTGTGGTCACAACTGTGCAACTGAACGCTTATATACACACGCTCAATTTAGAATTTGATGTCATAACAGGAAATGATGTCAATTCAGCTCCAGGCTCTGGTAGCCATGTCGTCAAAATATAGCCGTAGAGGAAAAGGGGTTTCTCATTGCAGTTATTTTGGCATCTTCAGATATCTCTAAATCTGTCATAACAGTTTGAAGTGGCCCACCTACCCGTTTCTCACCTCCACTGCATCATCACACCTACAATTGGAAAGATTTGTACAAAGATCAGTGCTATTTTTTTTTCTCTCTCTCTCTAAGAGCTGTGCAGAATGTTTCCTGTATTTAACTTCTGCATTTTAATAAAGTTTCTTTTTCTGCTTTTGTTTCATCCTATTCCCACACATTCCTACAAAGCACAGATTGTGGAATTAGGTGTAAGGTTTAACCGTTTGCGTGATCTCTCTCTCTCTCTCTCCCAGTCCCTGACCTTGCGGCTTACTCTTTGCTCACCCTCTGATCCACCCCACATACAGGCATCGTTTGAGCTGCCACTTAAAAAGGCCCACTTACAGCCAGTGTCTTTGAACTAGGTAAAAGATGTAATCCTCTTGACAGAATGACCATTGAAGAGAGCCTCAGTGGTAGTGATACACAAGCCAAATACTGCTAGTGTCGATGTGAAGTGAATTCTTGCTGACTAAAAATACCAAGTATGAATAATTAGAATATTCCCCCCAATAAATGAAGTTTTGTTGTTTGGAGGAAGACAAGTTTTGTTGTCTTACTTTGTTTTTTTTCTGTTTTAACTGAACCTGTTGTTGAAGGGGGTGATCACTGGTTTCCTTTTCTTCCTGACTGCTACACAATACTATCAGCAGTCTGGAGACTCCACACAGGAAGTCAGTAGGTGGGACCTGAAGATGAAAAGATGAAAACAGTTTTTTTTAAAAGGGTAATTTCGTGAAAATTGGACCAGTAGTTCAGAAGTTATTGCAGTTTGAATAATGGTGGCATCGTCAAAAATCGCCAAAATCGGAAGAATGTTGGTGGCCATATCTTGGAAACGGTTCGTCCGATTAACATGAAAATTGGAGAGTCATATTTTCGTGCCAGACTTACCCCTAGGACAAAGTTTCAGCAAAATCTGAGGAGGTAGGGTTAAACCCATTGGGTGAATTTACATGGAATGGCCTGTTTTATATGCCCAAGTGTTTTGGCCAGTTTTAAGCTTTTAAAGTAGTTATAAGCATTTTTTAAAAATGTTTTATTTTTAAGCAAACATACAAAATCAAGCCTCATGTTTGGTATTTCTTAACCGTTTAAACTTCCACTCATTTTTGCCTAAATTTCTTAATAAAGGAAATTGAATGCTGTTCTTCAACTATTTTGATAACATGCAATTGGTGTTTGCTTATATTATAAATTAAAATATTAAGAAGACAACTGGGATATTGGAGGCGGGTCCTATTAAATGATGCCATTTTTTGATGTTTGGATGTGTTTTGGACCACATTTGGACTACTACGTTAGGTCATGTGACATTTGGGACAGGTTTGGGTAGTTTGCTTAGCATTTTTGAGCGACTACTTCCAGGCTATATGTGGGCCTTTGGAAGTTTAAAGGGTTAAATCTTACTTAACTGAAGGCAGAGTGCTTCTCCAGGTCTTATAATGTAAGACAGAATTAGAATCACTTTTACCAGTTTTCTCAGCTGTTCACATGAACATGCTGAAACCCTGAAAAACTTGCACTCATTGCACAAAGCATGACCAGAGGTGGATGAGAAAGGGAAATGTGTTGACGAAAATGTCTGAGTCCATTTGCTCAGTGGTCTTGTTTCACTGACCACCTGTTTTGACCAGAGGGTCAGCTGTTGCTCTCATGGAGGAGACTGGATGGTGTTTTTGTGGCTTTAGAACTGAGGTGTAGCCTGTAATTTAGTCAAAGGGATGGTATCTAATGAAAGAAAACCTTAATTATAATACTATTAAAGATATAAATAAAGAGATACCGATATAAATACTTAGATATAAGTAAAGATACTTTGACTTTATTAACACTTCAAAGATGATTTGTGAAGTTGAACAACTTTATATTTAATTCGCTGTTACATACCCCTTTAACTTGTGTAGGCCTACTACTTCTCACTGTTGTATCACAGTGTAAATTCCTTGAGGACGTGTCACATAATTTCAGACGAAGTGTCTCCTCCTAAACAGAGTTAGGAGACAGTGTAAGGAAAAGTTATAGGCGTTCGTGAGGAGCGACAGGTGCCTTCACACCTGTCACTGTGAGGAATGCCAGATGAACATGCTAATGCCTCAACTGCTTACACGTACTGCAAAACATCAGTAAATATGTTCAATAGTCTTATCACTGTAGATGCTATAAAAGCTTAGTTTGAATATAGGTTCACCACCAAAAACAGTCTACTTTAAAAGAATTGATTGTTACAATATAATTTCAAATATTTTATTAGTTGTAAGCTATTGCCACCGTGCTGTGTCCATCATTATCCACAATTCACTAAAATCGCTTCTCCTTCCTCAATTCTCAACGTATTTCAATTCTGATTTTATGATCTATTGAATGACTCCCTTTTGTTGATAGTAAGACATCACTGATGAGCACAGGGACATTGGCACTATTTATTTTTTACAAGTTATTGATGTTTGTATAATTGTGTTCTTAAACCATGCTATACCTAAAATACCATTTTCCGTTTTTCCTAGTTTTAAGCAGTTTTTTATTTTATTTTTTTTATTGTAAGCATGTGTCTCCTGATCATTTTTAGAGGGTGCAGCACAACAAAGACTTTCTTGTCTAATGTGATGCTTTCAATATACGACACATACAGTAGAAATGCAGTGGATCTTAACTTTAACGCAATAAAGTCAACTCAAGTCAGACCAAGTCACAACTAACTTAGCATCTACATCTGCTGCTTTTTTCTCTCCTTTCATCCACTGTGCATGTTAAGCATAGCAGACATATTCTGCATATCTCAGCATCATTTGGAGATGCTGATCTGGCAAGCAAGTGGTGAAGCTGTTACGTTCACGCCACTTTTGAGCTCAGACAACTGCTGAACAGCTGATCCATGCCAGATACATCAGCCCAGGGAAAGCTAGAGGCAGGCTTAGAGGAGGTCATGTAGAGGTTATACTGTAAGAGGGAAGGATACAATGAGGCTCTTGGGGCATCTGAGCCCCAGTCTAAACCACTGACCAGAAAAGATTGAGTAGTTTCTCATGTTTACAATTACGGGTCATTGGAAATGCTGAGGATGCCCCTGTTTCCTCAGATTTGTTTTTTTCAAGTTTGTCTGGGTCACTGTCACTGTGTTGGTCTGCCCTCCATGTGTGCGTATCACATTATCAATTTATTCTGATTTACATCAACAGTATTTTTTGTTCTCCATTATCTTCCAGATTTTGACATGAAGAAGGACATAGACACCTTGATAGCAGAGGAACGTGCAGAAATCATTTCAAAATATGATAAGGTAATGACATACTTCACAATATCATGTCTTAGCTGTGAACCACAGTGATGAAAAATGTTGAACAAAAACATTTTAATTCAGCTCTGGAGTGTTAACTGCCATGTGAAACAGATTTAACATCAGTGTGGAAATGGGATTACATGGAATAATCAATGAATGACGCTGAACAACCAAATGTGTGTTTAACGAATTAGAGCTAAAACTCTTTAAAGGGCGTTTTTTTAATGGGACAACAACATGTGAAAGAGTAGGTATAAACTTTTAACCTTTCTATCAAGTTTAAAGGACTGACAAAATCACACAAACACCCTTTCAGTCCTTGGTTTTGTCAACTTAAATCTATTTGCTACTCATTTGAGAATTTCCCTGAGAGGCTAAGTTTATCTTACTGTTATTCATCAGGTCACATTTTTGTTGGAATGTTTGTTTTTAGCTCCTTTTTAGGTTTTTCTCAGTATACAGTTTATCCTAACGTGGTTTATGGTATGTGGATGCTTCAGGGCAGACAGGAGGGTGTCAGCATTGACCCATGGGAGGATGCAGACTACAGCATCTATAAGGTCACCGACCGCTTTGGTTTCTTACAGTAAGTTACCCAACTTTAAGTTTAGACAGCTTCCTCATAGTTATTTCCTATAGAACACCATCATTTTTTACACAGAGTATTTCCATCCCACTTCCTCTCTTTTACTACTCGATCTTTTCTTAACATTCTCCCATACATAAATCTTTAAATTCTTTGATAACATACTTTGTGTTTCTGCTTCAGTGAAGAAGAGCTGCCAACACCCAGTTCGCTTGAAGAGAAGGTGTGAACTTTTTCCTGTTTTGTTTTTTTTTTTTGTTTTGTTTTTTCTCAATGTTGTGTCTTTTTGACCCTGTATGTCAAATATACATCACCACATGTCTTCCTTTATTCTCTGCAGCAAAAGCAGCAAGAGATAGAGAGGGTGGAGAAATGGTTGAAAATGGTGAAAAACTGGGACAAGTACAGGAACAGTGACAAGGTTGGTTATTGCCCAATCAAGTATCTACAGTTCAGATACTCACAGACCCACTATAACATGCCGTGTCAATTTAGCTCTTGCTTCCCTTATTCTATTCAACTCTGTGATGCATTATTTCCGTTTCTGTTAATAATCTATTTTCCATTCCTCTTTGGACCGCAGTGTTTTCCCTAATCCCTCTTCTCCTCTTCCCAGTCTAGACAGTTAAACCAAGTACCATAAGTGCAGCAGATGAGTTGCTGTCACTCAAGAGTTTGCAAGGCTGCACTGCTTAAAGATCCCTCTTTCCAATTAATGTGCAATTATGTGTGACACATTTGTACTTCTCCTATGTTCCTCAGTTGCTGAAGCGTGTGTATAAAGGCATCCCACTCCAACTGAGAGGCCAGGCTTGGGCTTTGCTTTTGGACATAGAGAAAGTCAAACAAGACAACCAGGGAAAATATGAGGTACAGTATATATTCTAAAAAATAAAGACACAGTTCAAGGCTAAATTCACATGGTCAATTATTTATTTTTATTTTATTTTTTTTGGGTCCTCCAGAAAATGAAGCAGCAAGCACGCAATTTCTCTACTGAGATTAAACAGATTGACTTAGATGTCAACAGAACCTTCAGGAACCACATCATGTTCATGGACCGCTTTGGAGTCAAGTAAGTTCTTAGCTCAGCAGAAGGTTATGACAGGTTATGACAACTTGCACGTATTCACTGTTCTGTGCTTCTACGTTTATTCCTTTTTCTTACAGTACATCAGTTACTTCTAAGACTCCTCGTAGCAGCCAGTTGAGCATATCTTATCTTTTAACTTTTCTATCCAAGCAAACAATACACTAGTGTTTTTCCTGATCATATGAGTGACTAATATGATTGGTCTACTTTTTACCACCGGTCTCTTCAGATGTTCAGGTTTACCTCTAGGAGTGTGACCTCTCAGTTAAAACATTGAGACAACAACAGATACACACACACACAGCCACAGCCACACAAAGCCAAAGTGGTGGTTTCCTCCTCTGTGTTTTATTAGCCTTCCTGTCAGTGCACAAAGCCCCACAGGAAATGGCATTCATACAATGTGAAAATGTGCACAGACAGTAAGTCTACATCTATATGCAATGTATCACTGTCCAAACGATGAAAGATAATACATATATTGTAAATATAATGTCACTTTCACACAAACAAGAAGGCATCAGATTGTACAAAGTTGTGGCAAAGATTCTGTTGTGTGTTATCGCATTTCCTTGGTGACTCTGGCCCAGCCAAAACTTTATGAAAACATGACTGAATGTTGACAGTGTGACAGAGCGCTTTCTTCTTGCAGTCTAACTTCCTACTGAATTCAAAGCCACTGAGTCCAAACCCACCAACACACAGCTCCATCCTGCTTGGCTGCCCACTCCTTCCCTATGAATCTGCAGCTGCTTCACTCACACTGAGACACTGATGGCTATTTAAAGCTCCTTTCCTGCCTCTGTCAGTGTCCATAGGACATGTATAATACTGTGGAGGCCTGCAGGGGAGACATCCTTTCTTGCTTGCATTATATTTGTTAATGCCCTATCTCCAGTCACATATGCATACACATGCACACACAATGGTTGCCTTGTTTTCATTGTCTGAAATTGTTGAGTCTCCAGATGTAATCAGCCACATGGCTCACAGCCCTGTGGTTATACAATCAGAATAAAGCTGCATGAGTTCAAAGCCTCTTTTTTTTCTGTTTAACATATCTGCTAAATATTTGACACTTGTGTTAGACAAAAACACCTTACCTTACCAATCCCGAGAAAAATGAGATCCTCTTTAATAGCATTCATTAAATGTTAAGTGTTGGTGAACTAATGGAGTGCATAGGTCCTTTCACACACGGCCTTTATTAATACTTAAACAGAAATGTGATGGGCAACGCTGAATAGCTGGAGCATGGATGGTACAGGAGATGTATTTCCACACACACACACACACAAACACACACACAAACAATGACTGGATGCACCAAGAGGTTGTCACTCTCCACAGAAATGTTTGCAGCTGTTTTGGGTCTTTCTGGGCTGATGGATGGAGTTAATTTACAGATGTGGTGGTTCATGCTTGACAAATCATCACTCATGTGGCTTGGGGGAATTTTCATTTAATAACTCCACAATGCTCTGACATGCCGTTTCAGCTGGCTCCATTGTTGCTGAGGAGTCATATCCTTGTTTTTAACTGGTGGTTTCTCTGTTCCCTCTGTAGGCAACAGGCACTGTTTCATGTACTGGCAGCCTACTCGGTTTACAACACGGTAAGTTTTTTTTTGCATGTGATCGTACCCAAGTGTGTCTGTTGCATAACATAAAGGAGTCTTGAGCTTGAGTTTGGCTACACAGTGACGAACAAGCCGAGCACTCAAACCCCATCTGTTCTCAGTTCTGTTTGGAGCTTTGGTGAAGATCTTTTATTTATAAGTGCAGCTCCGGCTCTGCTTTAATGTACAGAAGCTCAGTGTAACAGTCAGACCACTCTCAAACCCACATCCATAATTGTTCACATCATTAAACCAAGATCCTCTTTGACACTATCAGGCAAACAACAGTAGGAATAAAAAAAAATTAACCATCAATCACTGGAACAACTTCACAGTGACTTTATTATGAGCAAACAATGTGTTTTATCTGTAGCTTTTTTTTAATGTTTGGTTGGCATTCCTATCTGTGATAAATACATTACATTTCAACCAACACAGTAATATTATCACACGGACTGCACTTATCAAATTAGTTTGTTTAATATGAAGAAATTAAAAACCATATATATAAGAATAAGTATGACAATCTACTTCTTTGTAGAAAATGAACAATGGTCCTAAAGCTGTTGGGCATAATATGCTAATTTCAAATTTATATCTTTCAGTTTAACAAATATAATTGTATATAAATATCTTGCTATCCTCAGACTGTGTGTGTGTGTGTGTTAAACAAACCTCATGGTGCTGAGATCAAATACAGGGATGATTTGTTCTATCTGAAAGCCTCTTTTTATCACACCTTCAGATGCTTCCAGTCTGCATATTGACTGAAAACTGTACTTGTGTTTTTGTGTATCTCTTATAGTAAAATAAGGATTTTCTCTGCTTAAGATGGTCATCTGCAGTATATTTCAACACATGCATCAAAAAGTCTTTTTTTTTTTCTTTTTTTTTTTTTTTTGGCTCCGCTTGTGCAAACGGTTCCTGTGTGGTAGGGGTGTTTGAGCCAGAGGAAATGGGCATGTGCTATTCCCTTTTTTCCTTTTCCCCTCTTCTCACACACTGCTCATAAGAAACTGGGTCAGTGGGAGAATGTGCGAGTCGGAGGGATGGAGGGGGGGATAGGGGAGAGGTGTATTTGTCCTTTCGCCTATGTGATGGCAGAGAAAGAATGCGGAGAATGTGTTGCTTCACCTCACTGTAACCCTTATATTTCCTTGAAAGGATACTCTAGAGTTCATTTCAAGCAGCACAATAAATCAGTGTTAATATGGACAAATACCAAATGTTTGTCTAGGTTTGTGCATCCTCTGCTTGTCATGGATAATTTATTTGATGTAAATCACTCTATTGATATGTAGAGTAGCAATAATTAAAGTAGAAATGACACTGCTGGAAATGTGTATTTCACTACAGCAAATATTTGAACAACCTGTGACAAAACTGTTTATAATATGACCTCATGTGTGTACAGTAGCTCTGTAGCCTCCCATCTTGAATTTTCACCACATGTCTCTACCGTCTGCTTTCAGACCACATCAGACATTCAGGTGCTCTCTTCCCCTCCTCGTGTCTGTCCCTTTTACATCTCATAAGAAATGATGAATAATTCTCATTCACCCATTCTGTTCAGTCTAACATGTGTCTTCTCTTCTGCTCCCTCAGGAGGTGAGCTACTGCCAGGGGATGAGTCAGATTGCTGCGATCTTGCTCATGTACCTGAATGAGGAAGATGCCTTCTGGGCTCTGTCTCAGCTCCTCACCGACGGCAAACATGCCATGCACGGTGAGACAGAGGGGGGAAAAAAACTATTAATGCCAGACAGCACAACTGTTCTCAACAGGACTGACAAAGAACATGAAGGATAATTTCATTTGTTAATATTATTATTATTATGTCTCTTAGGGTTCTTCATTCCTGGATTTCCCAAACTTCAGCGTTTCCAAGCCCACCATGAGCTTATCCTTTCCAAAATGTTGCCTAAGTTGAAGAAGCACCTGGTGAGTCATCATACATCTGTACCACTGTCTGTACAGGAGGCTGGCTCATTTTCTGTACCATTGTGAGGTTTAGGTGCAGCACCCAAACTGTTTAACAAGTCAGTTACAGGGTATTGGATAATTACTGTATTGATTACCACGTTTTAGCTGAAACTACTTCTTTAACCCAAATTGATGTACCAAATAACTTCTAATTTATTAAAGAACCATCAGTTTGTTAAAGAGCATAAAGATTGGACTATGTTTTAGTGGAAATGTCTAGTGCCTACAGTACAAGCCTGTAGGGTTAGGGTTATGATTTGGGTTGGTCAGGTGACAGTTTAGCAACATTATGTCAAAAAACTGGCAATGATTAATCTTTTAAACGTATCTAATCTTATCTGAAAGGATGTCAAAGTGAGTATGTACAGTAATCAAAGCTAAACAAGGCAATGGTTAAACATTACAGCACGGGACATTTTGCTCGGCTATGTTTGTTTGTTTTTATTTTTGTTGAAAAAAACTTCATACAAGGTTGTAGTGATATACTATTGAAAGGTATACAAGCTCAATTAAAATTAACATTGGCTATCTCATCTCTGATATTAGGGGGAAAACACCAAAGGTAGAATCTCACTGGTGCATTTTTCCATTTTAATTGCCGACCAAATAATGACAAGTCTTAACTATGCACCTCAGGTCACTACACATGTTAATTTTCTGTTGTTTAAACATATGTACAGCTTTCCTCTTTTTCTTAGTTTGAAAAAGTAGCCATACTGAAGTAGTTTCAGTTTTGGTAGAGCATTTATTTCATCATAAACATTTCATTATTTATTATAATAAGAATTGCACAATACTGTGTATGAAATGGGATGTTATCTCACTATTGCAGACATTTCCAGATTTGTATTGTGAAGCAGTTGACTTAAAAGTACAGTAGATTTTTACAGTCACTAACAACATATTATGAGGAGTGACTTCCTATAGAGATGGTTTCCTCATTTACCTTTTGCCCATAGGATAAGGAGCAGATGACAACGGGGCTCTATACCACTAAATGGTTTCTCCAGTGCTTCATTGACAGGGTGAGTATTTGGATTTCATCCAGCTGTGAAAAGCACAGGAACTGATGCAGATGTTCACTGATCATTTATAACCACAGACCTGTCAGTGTTAGTTTCTTTGTTCTGTGATGAACGCTCTGCCACATTTAAGGTTTTTTAGTAGTCCGACTGATTCTTTGCTGCTGCTCTATG
The DNA here is from genome assembly GCA_020466265.1 of Siphamia tubifer. Lineage (NCBI taxonomy): Eukaryota > Metazoa > Chordata > Actinopteri > Kurtiformes > Apogonidae > Siphamia > Siphamia tubifer. The sequence goes on from CM035788.1 coordinate 12,001,223, forward strand.
TCTTGCATAACAGACTCCTTTCACCCTCACCCTGCGTTTATGGGACATCTACGTATTGGAGGGAGAGAAGATGCTAACTGCCATGGCTTATACAACCCTCAAGTTACACAAGAGTAAGTACAAGGCTGACTGCATTATCTTCCTTGATTCATTCCAACCAGTTTTATGCCCAGATACAGCCATGGCTGCTGTTGCTACATGGCTGAGTTCTACTGTGTGGATTACATCACACGCTGCATCTCGGTTGGCTGCCTTATAACTAGATGGCTTACATAATGCAAGTGGCCAGTTGCTGTGTAGAAGAAGGGAATGCTGACTTTTTATTGGGCCCTTGCGCAAGCATTAACTTCCCTCATTGGTTGACTATTTGTTATTTTAAAATGAGTCTTCAACAGTATCCTCTATATTATATGGCTCACTATGTCACAGAGGTTGCATGACCCTTAATCTCATGCATTGACATGCAATGCATGCAGTCTGCAGGCAAGTGTGGTCCAAAGCTGATTTATTTATTTGGTTTTTATTTATTTAATTTTTTTGCCCATATGTGACCTGTATCTGATCTGTTAAAGACAGTCCTAATTTTCATATGTGATCCTGAATCCGATACGTATCTGATATTTAGCTTCAGTCTGAACATCCAGGTCATATTTATGCAACAAACATCATAATTCTGCATCCCAGGAGAAGGTGGTGGGTAAAACATATTTACTTGCATAAACACACTGTGTTCCTGCGTGGTCTCGTATTACCTCAGGACCTCGTTTGCGCAGGTGGGCCATTTCAGGGTCGCATTCAGTTCATATTCAAAACTGATATTTAATGTATAATATCAACGAGCCCACAAAAAAAATCGTATTTCACCCTTAAACCCAAATTGTCAATTAAGATCTGCTGTCTGAACGTAGCACAAGTCACAATTCATTCATTCTCTGTTAACATTCTTCTGTTGTGTCTGTATTGTCTGTCCACTCAGAACGTCTGCAGAAGTTTCAGCTGGAGGACCTGAGGGAGTTTCTACAAGAGCAGCTGGCTGCTTCTTTCTTCCTGCCTGATGATGCCGTGGTTGAACAGTTACAGGCCGCTATGTCTGAGCTGCGTGCTAAAAAGCTGGACCAACCTCCCCCAGGTGCAGTTTGTCAAACATAAGAATGATGATGAAAACAATGAAAGGAGGGGCTTTTACCTGTCATTTCCTGTCAGTTAAAAGCTGCATTCTTTGTCCTATAAATCCTTTCTAGTATCCCTTTTTTTTTTCAGTAATGCATTCCTTATCTTCCTTTTCCTTTTTTAGCCAAGTCAGAGGAGCTGCCAAAGAAACCACTAGGTCAAGAGAGACCGGTTCTCTTACTACCTCTACAGCCTGAGTCTCCATTGGAGGTCAAAGTAAGTCTGCAGCCTAGTGAAGAAGCTGAACAAATGGACAGTATCACCCTACATGAGACACCCTCTCCTGCCGAGACCCAGGACACCAGAAGCCTCTCCAGGGCAAACACACCATCTTTGCCTTCACCAGATCCAGTTGTAGTACACACAAAGGAAACGCCTTCACCCAGAAGTCATTGTCGACCACCTCCTTTACCTCCAAAACCAGAAAAAACCCATGCTGAAGTAGGACCTGTTGTTAAGGTGTTGACAAAAGAGGTTAACATGACGGAGAATGATGCAGCACAGCAGTGTATAGATGTAGAGATTCAGGAAGAACCTGTGGATTGGCCTCCACCCTATGAGGCTCCTGTTTTAGATGCTCTGAACATACAGGCTGAGGAGGAGATGATGGACCTTCCAGATCTTCCACCCCCACCTTTCTTTTATTCCAACCAAATAGATCCTCCAGACTGTGCACCAACCCAAACAAAGATCCAACAACATTCTCCTTCCCCACGCTCAGCCTCACCACTGCCACCAAAGCCATACCCCATACCTTGCCCACACCCACCCACATCGCTTGGCATTGCACAGAAGAAATTTCCTTCATCAAGGGCTTCCCCTCCTCATGCCTTCCCAGCAGCCTCCTCTTCTTCCCACAGAGTTGCTCCACTGAAGCCAACAAAGTTCCCAGTTTCTCTCAACGTTCCTGTGCCAGCAGGAAACCGTCGACCTTCGAATACTTCACAGTACGACAACCTCTCAGAGGTCGACGACGATGACCGTTACGTGGAGAGGCTGCTGGGGTCCACACCTGAGGAAATCCCCAACATGTGCAGCAACCCCCCCCCACCCGCTGGTGATGGACTCTACGACCCTACTAGTTACCCTGTGCCTCCACCTCCTTTGTTCATCCCTCCCTCCCCGTCACCCAGCCCTCCATCTTTACACATTCTGCCCAGTTTGCCCCAAGAGCCCGAATATGAAGGAGAGGACCGTTGGGCAGAGGACTCTATCATCGCCCCTCCTCCACCTCATTTTGCTGACAGACTCTCCCCATTTCAGTGTAGTAACAACAGCTGTTCAGACACACACAGAGCCACTTCACCCAGTTACTCTAAGCCTTTCTCTAGGGGCCCCAGGGACCATTCTGCCTTCCCAGCACCACTTTTGTACACTGGGTCTCCTCCAGGCCAACCCAGGCCCAAAGGGCCATCAGTTGTAGGGGTCCCACTGGTCCGCTCCAGCCCAGACTTTTGCAGGATGCCTCCAGGTGGACAACAGCTACCCAAATCAGTGACCTTTTAAGGTTCCAAAGTGTCAACTTATTGATTATGACAGAGTTCTGTTATGCTTGATCAGTTTGCAAAACCTATTCAGAGACGAAGAGTTTTAACAAAGGCCAGTAGCTATTTAGTCTCCAGGGTTTTGTTTTGTTTGTGTGCGTGTGACTGAAAAGACTCTTTTCTTTGATGTGTACATATATTTGTGATACCTGCACCATTTTTGTAAGTGCAGCTACCTTTTGTTCAAGTGTCAAACTTGTATTTAAAACTGCTGTTTGTGTTACTGTTTGCTGCACAAAAAGTGATTGTATTGATTAATTTGTGAAACCAGATTTAGTTTTTAATTCAACAGGCAGAGAGAAATCCTTCTAATAGCAGCAAAGTCTTTAGCCTTTGCAGTGAGTTTCATTTAGTCCAAAGTGTCTTAACCTGATCACAGTGCACTGACAGTAGAAACTCTTAACACAAAGGGCTTTTGAGGCCACTCAGTGACATCATCCTCCCTAAGCACACAAAGCCTATGCAGTTTTATCAGTATTGCATTTATGCTAAACCTGTGAGCAGGCTCACACATCTTTACAGTATGTCAAAATATAATGAGAAACCTTTAATTTAAGCAAGAATTTGCTGTATTTTTTGGGTCAATACTTGATTACAAAGAACCACTAAATCAGATTGCACCAAAGCAGTTTTAACACAGTCTCTTAACTGTTACTGTATTTGTTAAACTTCCAAGCACCAGCAGGAAAGACATGGCGCATTTCATCACTGATGTAAATGTTGAAGCTAGATTTATTCCCACACATGTCCAGTCCTTTGGTTCTGGGGAAAGTAGCATAAGGTACTCTTGAGTGTACTGTACTACTTTTCTTAGTTGATTTCTTCCATTTCATCTTTGTTATAACTGTCTGACTTAGGACTCTTCCTTTTCACAACAGTAATATTCTGTCAGAATTGATGTGTATGCATGTATCAGGTTAAATAGTGTTGAAGCATGAACATGAGGATCATACAGGCACATGGGAAGAAATACATGTAGTTAAATTTTCAAAATAGTCATGGAAAATAGCTCCATCTTGTGGTTAGAATTGTTAAAGATCATGCACAGTAAAATCTAAAATGTCCCTGTTACATCTCAGAATCTCTTTAAGATGCCATCACCTCAAACCCAATTAGGATAATTATTTATGAATGTGAACATAGTCATTGTGAAATCAGGACTGGTTTATCAAATGAGAGCTTACAATGCATTTTAGGGTACAAGGACCAATTGTTGTATTACTTTGTTCTGTTGCCATTTTAGATTTAGGACAAGCAAAACTATCAAAGCTAATTTATTTCATATGCACAGCTGTTTTAGAAGTAACTTTGGTGCCACTTATTTTAACTGCTCAGAAAAAAACCCTCTTAAAATGGAAATCGAGCCATAACATACAAGGACCTATTATATTGAAATGTGTTTCTATGTTATTATTCAACTCAGTTATGTATTTACATTATATACTGTGTCTGAACATTTGAAACAATGTCTGAAAGAAGTTTTGTTCTTTGCACTGACTTTTTATTACTCCTAGGTTTTACTGATTGCAAATATTCTTAATGGAGTTACAGGTTACTGCTAGAAAGCATGTTGAGGGGTGATTTTAACGGTTGTTTTCATGGTTTGTTCATAATCTTTGGTCCGTGTTAGCATCTTTTCCAGGAACTTGGCTTGTCATATGTTTATTGTCAGTCATATGATTTAAACAGAAATTGCACATCACACTGTCAAAGTTGGATCTTCCATTCACCTGAGAGTTTAGGACTCAGACCAAAGTTTATGTGCATGCACATGTATGCAAATACCTATGTGAGTTTTATAAAGAGATGAAGCTTAGTTGTCTTCTGTTGTCAACTTCCTACAGACCACCCACACATGGTTTTAGATATTTATTGCACACAAACATCATGTCATATTGCTTACTGTACATATTTGGTATTCAGCTGTGCTACAGCATCTTCAAAGTAAACAATGGAGTGAACGGTTTAGTTAGCAAGGCGTAAAAATATAAGACAGAAAAAAAAAATATATATATATTTCTTTGAGTATCCTTCATTAATGAGGCAACCACCTAGTTCACCCCCATATCTTGCAGTGCATATTTTCCAATACTTTATTAAATTTTCCCACCAAAAAATATACAGATTATTAAAAAAAACAAATTATGATTGCATAGACACATTCTAACAATTGGTAAAAGATGAATAGAAGTGTAATTGCATATTTGGTAAAACATTGATTTGAGTTATCAGTGACAAAATAGATTAAAATGGTCAATGTCTCTAACCACCACTTGGTTAAATGTGTTAGCATAGAGCGTTATGGCCTCACATTCATAGACCTTTAAATGGCACATTGTGTGAGGAAACGACCAACTTTACATTATGCTGGTATTTTTAAATATATAAAATGCAACTCAATAGTGTAACTTCTGTTTGATATCGGAGGTCTAATAGGATGAGCAATCATCATGAAAGCACCAAATGTGAACATTAGGTAACTGATATCTAGTTAAGCTTATTAGTTCAAAACTATTAAGTGCAAATAGTTTAGTGTAACTGCATTCAACTTCAGGGCAGCTGAGGTTTTGACTGGAAACATGCCATGCCAGTCAACTAACGCCACTGTTCAAAGCCGATGGAACATTCAGATCATAAGTTGAGTCATCAGGTCACAAAGGGAGGTCACGCTGTCCCTGAGTTTGGAGTCGTCTTCTGGTCCCAGAGACACTCCCGCGAGGCGTGTGGAACCATTTGATCCCAGAAAACATGGCAGACTGAGGAACACCTCTGCACCGATGCCTCCCCAACCCTAATGCAAACACAGATTAATGAACATCTAGTACAAGGCAAGGTTTATTTGTCTAGTATAATTCATACATGGGGCAATTCAGTGCTTTAGAAAAACGGGAAAAAAACCCCACAGAGTTAAAACATAAATCTCAATTCAAAATAAAGTTAAAAAGGTGAGTGCAGCTAGTACAGGAGTCACCAATCCTGGGCCTCGAGGACTGGCAGCCTGCATGTTTCAACATCTGTTTCAAATGATGAGCCCATCAAGCTCGACAGAAGCCCGATAACGAACGCTGGGTGTGTAAGAAGACGGAAACATCTAGAACCTGCAGCATACTGGCTCTCGGGTACCAGGATTGGTGACTCCTGATCGAGTACCTTGCGTAATTAAAAGCCTATAAACCAAAAAAAATGAGGAGCCACGGGCAGTACCTGAGCTAATGTGGAGACAGAGTGGATCTTCATCTTATTGGTCAGGATACTATTGGTGATGTCAGCCACAGACAAACCCACTGACCAAGAGCGCTGTCCTCGGTTCTTTATCATTTCAAAGGCTCTACAAGCAAAGTCAGGCGTCAGAAAAGTACTTCACAAAACCAAAGTCAATTTGTAAAACAATGCTCAAGAAGTGGTAGTTGTTTCATCACTAATGCGATCATTTCTTTTTTTTTTTGGAATCCAGTCTCGTTCCTGAATCAGAATTGTTTTCAGAATGATATAATACATGTCAACAAATTTCCGACTGGTGTTTAACACAATCTAAATCATCACCGACGCTTCATTCATTTGTGTCTGTACCTGTCCAACAGAGGTTTGGTAGAATTGGTTCCTGGGGCGATCACAGTGTGTTTGCTGCTGTTCGGCCCAGTGTTACTCATCACAGGCACTGCAAAAACAGAGACACTGACAGGTTCATTCATGTGTGTTATTTATGAACAGGGAGTATTATTAGTTCTGTCACTACAATTCAAAACCAAACCGGGAGAAGCAGAAGAAGAGCAGTTTATGGAAATGTTACAGACTAGATCAGGGGTATCAAAGTCATGTCAGTTCAGGGGCCACGTTCAGCTAAATTTGATCAGAAGTGAGCCGGATCAGTAAAATAAAAACATAAAAATATATAAATAATGATCAACCCCAAACTGTTGTTAATGTTTCAGAGCAAAAAAAAAAAAAAAAGAAAATGTTTATATCTACAACCAATACTTTCAAACAATGTGAATAACATGAACAAACTGAAATCAAAGTGTAATTTGATCATTATTAGGCTTTAGTTTGTCATTTACATGTGTATATTATAGCTTACAAATACACAAAACCTTTAGTAATATGTGGAATATTAAAATTGGACTTAATTCTCTTAAGATATTTCAGGTTGTTTATATTTGTTTCGGTTACACAGATTTTTTTAGACTTTGTTTTGGTGTAACTAAATGAAAAAAATTGACTTGTGAGTAATTATAGGTTAGATTTGAAAGTGAATTAGTCTGAATGTGGAACCTCAACTAAAATGATTAATATATTAGTAGAATTTTTACATTTCACAAATTCATCCAAAGGGTCTGACTGGACCCTTCGGTGGGCTGGATTTGGCCCCCGGGCCTTATGTTTGACAGACAGCTGTGGACTAGATGTTATTCAGAGCAATTATGTGCAAAAAAACCCTCTTCTGAATATTTAAATCAATATTTTCCATCTCACCTTTGCTGTCCGACAGTTCTCCTATTACCCAGGCCTGCTTGTGAGTGTTCAGGTTAATATCTAAAACATGACTCAGTCTCTCTGAGTCCAGGTTACACCCTGCACCGATCACCTGAGTCGGAGGCAGACCACTCTGCCTCCAGGCTATGTGAGTCATGATGTCCGCTGGAAATTAAACAGAGAGACAAAGACAGTAAATATAGTAAAAATATTCCATTCCATTTCCTTCAGAGTGTCTCCTCTGTGTACCGACCTGGCTGTGAGGCGATGATCATTACTGCGTTTGGGCTGAGATGGGCCAGATTTGGAATGATCCCCCTGTACATGTCAACATTAGTCTGAACCACCCGTATGTATGACTGTTCGCTGCTCCAGGCATTCGCAGTCACCACGACAACCCTTGATCCTGCAGAAGATGACATATCTAGCAAACAAGAGACAAGTGTCACTGGTGGGTTTTTATGACACAGAAAAAAAAAGCCAAGTATTCAGAGAATTCCTAATCTCACCCATTCCTGAATTAGAGCCAATAATGTGATTTTGACCTTTCTGCTAAATGCAACCTTGCCCTTTGACCTTTTGCACGATTGATAATTTTATTATATGTATATATGCGTCATTGCATGTAATATTATGATAATATATCCAGTATTGGTTAAGTTATAGTGTGATATGTCTATGCTTGACACACACAAACAGTGTTACACAAATTCATTTTGCGACATGTCACCTTTGACCTCCAGAGATCTCAAAAACTATTGGTCATAGGTGACAACACCAAATATGGGAATTGTAAAAATATTAATTCTACATCATTTGGTGTCAATCTGAAAGTTCTGTGACCCTCTGTTCTTGAGTTAGAACCAATAATGTGATTTTGATCTTTTAGTTAATTGTGACCTTGGAGTGATAGATAATGTCAAAATCAAAACAATCTAACATCAGCGCTGACTCAGCTAAAATGTCTGTGTACTTCACTGAGTGTCAGTGCCGGTAGCAACGCACCTCTGGATACTTCAACCTTTGGCAGACTGAAAATTTCAAGATCTGTGCTGCCTCCTTTGGTAGAACTCTCAGCAATGTCGATGAAAACCAGTTTATCCACGTCACACTAGACGACATGGAAGGGGGGGGGGGTAATTAAATGTCAGCTGTCAGCAAACAGACATTTAAATTTTTATAAACATCTAGAATCAAATTTTCAAGTGTTTTTAACCTTTGAAATGATACTCATCACTGACGCCATTCCTAAATCTCCTCCCCCAATGACTGAGACTTTATTAATTGGTTGATTGTGCTGTCTGATCCCACCTGAAACAGACCAGAGTCAGACTAATGAAGAAGAACATGGTTAATCGCCGACTGATTATTAACAGAATATTAGAAATACTTTAATACCATCACTGATGTGGAAATTAGACATAAATGACAGGAGCTTATGGGGGTCTTTGTTGTCTTCTGTGGACTTTGTAGACAGCGGAGGGTCCTCCTCAAACTTGCTGATCATCTCATTTAGAAGGCCCACCACAGTTGACTTTGGCTGTTTCAAAGCAAAAATAAACAGATGAGAACTTGAGTGTTTTCATTTTATTTTATGTCAACAAAAAAAAAAACATAGTGTATTGTTCAATTATTTTTGCCATATTTAAATTACTGTGTAGAAATATGGGGAAAAGCATACAAAAGCAACCTTTGTTTTTATTACAGAAAAGAGCTCTTCGAATAATTCACGAAGCTGGATATAGAGAATATAAAAATGCACTCTTCTATAGATTAGGATTATTAAAACTGAAGGGCATTATAGAATTACATACTCTAATGGTGATGTGTAGAGCCAGGAAAATAGAATTACCCATTGATTTGCAAAAGTTGTTTTGTTTTTACCTCAAATGAAAGATGAAAATATGATTTAAACTGCGACGTTAAAACAAATGTGCATATCAGATATTGGTGTAAAAGTGTGGAATGCACAGGGTAATGAATTAAAAATGTGCAGTTCAATTAGGATATTTAAACATAAGTATAAGATTAAACAAATAGAATCATATAAATCAGAATTTTTAATATTGTTGTACTTGGTTGAAATGTGAACTATGTTAGTGGGGAAAAAATGGGCCACGTTAATAGTGGGGTTGTGGGAATGGTGAATGATCATTTTGTTTGTCTTGTATTTGTTAAAAAAGGGGCAGAAAAAATATATAAGGATTTTATTCTTCTATCTGCTTCCTTCTTTTCATGTAAAAATGTAAAACTGTTATACATTGAAACTGTTATAAATGAAGGAATGACTGAATACATAATCCCAGTTGTGTAGTGCAGGTAGGTGAATCCGTCCTTTGGCGTCCACGTGTTTGCCTTCTCTAACGACCATGTTGGGAGTGGGTCTTAGGAGACATATGGGAGGAGTGAAGGGGAACGAGTCCATGAGCCACAACTGAACCGGGAAGTTATAGGTGCGACCTTAATGTAGAAAAGCTGCCATTAGTTTAACACACTGACATCAACGTGGTAGACAAAATTAACTTTTCTTCCTACAGGATGAAACACAGCCTGGCAAAAAAAAAAAAAAAGTTCTATGATAAATATTTCACTGAATATTTTTTAACTTTAATTGCAGGATGTATTCAGTAATATTTATGCCATAATTTCAGACACATTCCCCTTTTTCTTCCTATATACACACACACACACATCAGTAATCACCTCCGACCAGGTCTAATGATTACATACAGAGTTCCACTTACATTTTATATCTGAAGAATACTACACACCGTCACAATCATTTCACAACAACAGGTGGGAAATAGTGTTTTTTCATCCAGACTTACATTAGTTTTTCACAGAAGTGTCAAGCAATGAAGTATAAACACTTCGTTACTTCATTTAAGGAATTCTGGTTATCTATACTTTACTGAAGTTATATTTCAGCTGAGTTTTTACTTCTGCTTACATTTTAAAAATAGCCTATTTCACCTTGGCTTGCCATCGTTAAAATACTCATAATAAAAAAATATCCAGACAAATCACACCTGCCAGATAGTGAATTTGATTGTGGTTGGATGACAAGTATAAACTTATACTTCAGTATATCATACCTGACTGTATGTACCATTCTAATACTTATAAGCAAACTAGTCATCATATCTTCTGCTCAATGAGACATGTCAATGCTCAGTAATGCAGATATATAATTGTTTAATGCATTTGCATTGTACAAAATGTGTTCATTTTCAATGGGCATATACGTCCATCCCAAATGTTTTAATATTAACATTTTAATATAACACAATAGTCATTATGGCTATTAGAAAAGTGTTTTTGGGAGTGCACTATAGGCCCCTGTGGTAATGCCTAAGCTTTTGTCCTAATGGCATGTCCCTCCTAACATTTACTTTTATACTTTGCATAGTTTTGAAACAGTATGGTTACACTTCTGAGTAAAAAGCTTGTGTTGATACTTCAACTTCAATAGAAGTCCTTTCAAAAATTATACTTCTACCTGAGGAATGAATATGAATACATTCAATACCTGCTTTTACACCAGTCTTCACCATCACATCCCAAACATTAACTGCCTCATGTTCCCTAAACCACATGTCCAATTAACCCACTGACTCTCAACATCTTCCAATTTATAGATCTCCATGAAACTGATGATTATTTTAAAAATGTTACTCACTGCATTAGTAGGAGTTAAATAACTTTTTAGCTGAAATATATATATGCTAAGGTAAATACCCAGTGGAATTAAATAGGTAGGGACTTAGTAGCCAAACAATATTTATCTACTGACAGAAGTCAATCTTACCTTCATACTGGACAGGAACGTTACCAATTAATTTCAGGAGATCTTTTTGGGTGCTGTCACTGAATGCTGAAATTGACATTATACACAGGCAGTTTTTAGCAGGACTCAGATGCAATCATAGGTATTTGTGTTTTCCCAAATTAAACTCACTGTATGTGTCTGGCATTGGTTTCATCCCTGGGAAGATGCGGTGGATTTTCTGGAGCTCTTCAATGGCCACATCGTGGAATTTATACTGATATGAAAACAACAATTACTCCTCTGTATAAAGGCCCGGGAGCCTTTTATAAAAAATTAGGGCTGTCAAAATTAACGCATTAACTCAGACTAATCAATCATCATGATTAATATGATTAACATTTTAACACAATTAAATAGGACAGTTGTTTAGTTGAAACTGTCTAAGAAGTTGAATAAATGTTATTTGCACACACACATATGTATGCATACATTTTGGATATTTTATCATATTTTGAGGTGTTTTTCTGTATTTTAGAAGAGTTTTTGATTTTTTTTTTTCTCGCTTTGTGTGCGCGTGCATTTTAATGCATTTTAACATGTTTTGTATCTATTTTTCTCTACATGTTCTTTGTAGGACATTTGGAAATTTAATTACAAAGAAAACCTGAGCGAACAGTCGACCGACATTAAGTGTTTAGTCATGATTAATCCAAAGCAACCCTGTGATTAATCGGAATAAAAAGTTTAATCATTTGACACATAATTTGATTGATACAGCTTTAAGAAGTATTTGGTGGGTGTGAGATGGATTTTATTTAACTTGGCCACAAACAATGAATGACAGCTTTATGATAGTCTAAAAATAGATCAAATCAACACATTGTCTCCAGTCACGCGGTTTCGTTCACCAAGTATCCTGCCTATTCGAAAGCACTGATTTAACTCAAGGCACTGATTCTCTACTGCTTTATCGAGGTAGAGTACACTTGCTGTCATTTAATGGGGCTAGGTATATGTATATATATATTTACAATTGCTAACGTCTCTTATATTCCTGGGTTACGTACGTTCCATTATACAGCTGTTGAGCAGGTTCAGCCAGTTAGTTTACAATGACAACAGCTAACACAAATTAGCCTGCTATGCTAGCCGGCATCAACAACTTTACTTCTGTTGTAATATCTTATTGCTTGGACATTTGGTAAATAACCGACCTTTGAAAGGATCCGCTGTATCTTCTCTGACTTAAGGTCCATCTATTAGAATACAAAATAACTACTTGAGATTATTTCTGCCCGTTTCGTCTTGAAGTCTGACTCTTCTCTTAATTATTTCAACTTCCGCAAACTTTCCAAGTTTCGCTCGTGACAAGCCCCGCCCACTAAAGAATGACAGCTACGGCAAGCCGTTTGGGGAAAAAGGCCTAAAAATTCAAACTATTGCATACAATGAAGCGCCATCTATAAAAGTAACGAACAGAAGAGGCACAAACACATTTAATACTAAAAATTAAAACGTACATAGTTTGAAATAAATTAGAGAATCAACATATAATTTTTCCCCTCTGTAAAACTCAATTGCAGAACCCAGACTTGACCAGTATTTTGCCAGTCAAAGCAAATATATTCTAAAATGGTCTTGCTAAACAAATAAGTCAATAAGCAATAACTTTTGTTAATTATTTTAAAGCATAATCACAACATACTAAGTGGTAATGTTTTTCTGTAATCAAATTACTTTACAATCAACAATATTTTTGAAAAATATTCAACAAATCCAGGGCAAAAATAGAATGTCAGTATGTGACATTGTATGTCATTGTTAGTCTAAAAATCACACTCTTGCATATTCATTCTACATCTCTTTGCAGATCACATCCTCTTACAAATTGAGACTGTTGATAATAAACTCTTAACTCAGTGGGGAAAATAAATAATAGGGAAAAGGTGACAACTACGAACACTACTAATGGCCTAATGCCTGAAAGATTTGTGCATATTTTGTTTCCGATGATCTTTCATTAAAAAATATGTTCCTCTTGTGCTAATGTCCAGTGTGACTCCACAAAAAAATTATGTTTCAGCACAGGAAGTGAAGCAGAAAATAAGTGATGCAAGTTAAAGAGAACACAGTCAGTGAATTTCAAGTGTTAAGATGTCAAATCCACGTTTTAATCTCAGGAGACAACGGAGTTCAGTTCCTCTTTTTTTTTTTGGCGCTTTGCTGTCTCAACTCCTCTTCTTCTCTTTTCTCCTCTTCTAGATCCTCTTGCACAGCCAATCTCAAACTAATGAAGGGAAGCAAAATGGACCAAATTACAAACAAAACTTAAAGAAACTCCTCTTAAAATACTGCATGTGAGTAAAGGACTGAAGCTTATTTGGTTCTTACCTCCTGGCCTCTTCTTTCTGCAGATCTCGCCAGCTGCTTTCCATGAATTTAAGGGCATAGTCACTCTCCTCTTTGTATCTAAAGAGGTAAAGAGTATATGACATGTAGAAGGCAGTTAAGAATACATTGGGATAAATTCAAATGACATAATGTGCAGATAACTCTTACTTGTTTCGATCATATCCAAAGATTTCCTTAATGTGTCTGGAAATTTCTTCTTGGTCATCACCTTCATCGTCAATAAAGTCATCCATTTCCGAGTCATACTCTTCCTCTTCTTCATATTTCCTCTTGTATGCAGATGTGATAGGTGGCAACATTGGACCTGGATATTAACACAGCAAACCACTGTGGTTTAACATTCTAGATACGGGCTGTTCTAATGCAATATGAAGTCACACATAAATATCCTGCTTAACAATTTGTTTACCTTTAGCCAGTTACTTACAATAACAGGAACTGTATGTATGGTATCAAAGGCCAACACTGACAATGAGTGCAGAGTATTGCTGACACATTTGATTTCATCCAGTAAACAAACCATATGACCTGCAGTACTAACAATGTTATTCCCAACCAGCCTGCATGTCACAAACAAGTTGAATGTGCAATGCCGTCAGGTTCTGCCACTACATTTGAGTGGTCTAGATGAAGGAGATCAATCTCCCAGCAGAAGTGCGCGATGCTTTCACTTGAGGAGAAGTCAATGAATTAAGTCACACTCCATATACGACGTCCTGTCAGTGGTCACAGTAACTATATTGATACCGGTTAACTATTTCTATGTTATAAAGCTACCAAAATGTCTGATTAAAGGTAAATTAGTAATATTAAAAATAATAAATTGGTCAAAATTTAAAAAACGCACTTTTGTCTAAACTGAGGATAACTTTTTTTTCAAACATTACTGTCCCAAGGAAACTACATATAACCTTTGAAATTAATCCAACCATCAGTTTTATCAGAGAAGATGTTTGAGGAAAAACGCCACCAGACAGAGCGCCTTCACAAAAAACTCATGGCCCATAACCTGGTGAGCTACACTAGATGCTGAATTTTTGTACCCTCTTCATTGGAACGTTCCTATAATCATTTGTTTGCTGTATTAAATGCATGCATTCCTATTACTATACACATAAAACATACACAAGACAACTGTATTTTTACAAACCTTCTACAACTAAATCATGCTACCATCTATCTGTATCTAACCTGGTGGCCTGTTCATTGGCCTTGGTGGCATCCCTGGTCTCTGTTGCATTCCTGGTCTGGGGGGCATCCCTGGTCTCTGTTGCATTCCTGGTCTGGGGGGCATCCCTGGTCTCTGTTGCATTCCTGGTCTGGGGGGCATCCCTGGTCTCTGTTGCATTCCTGGTCTGGGGGGCATCCCTGGCCTCTGTGGCATGCCGGGTCGAGGGGGGGCACCAGGTCTGGGTCCTCCAACGTTCTTAGAGGAGATGGTTTCTGATACCACAGTGCACTTAGGTCGTCCAGGTCCTGATCCAACACTACCAGACACGCGTCCAGGTGCTTGTCTTTCAGTACCAGGTCTTCCAGGTCCAATTCCTGAAGGTCGGGGTCCTGTACCTCCAGTGTGACTCTGCAGACCACTCCCACCAGGCCTGGGCTGAGAAGCACCACCAGGTTTTGCCTGAAATGTGCCTGTAGGTCGTGCCTGTGGTTGGTTTGATTTACCAGCACCACCCAATGAAGATCTCGCAGCAGAATTTGACTGCCTCTGTAATTCTCCCTTCCCCGACCTCTGATGTCCTAATGCTGTACCCTGTTTTTGCAAGGAACCCTGGATGGGCCTGCTCTGTTGTGATTTTTGGCCTGGTGTACCAGATGGTCTGGTACCAGAACTACTAGCAGGTTTTCCATGAACTGATGAACTTTGTTTTCTCACGGTAAGGTCACTTGAGGCACTTGATTTGTGATTAGATGAAGGCCTGGGCCCCATCTGTTTACCTGAATATTGAGAAGATGTGGCTTTTGATGAAAATGTATTGTTTATGGCACTAGAAGAACTAGACACATTTGTCTTGGGTCTGTCCCTGTCACCATGAGACATTTTGGGTTTTTCTCTGTCACTGACAGAGGGTTTGGAAGAAGAGTGTCCTTTATCATTTTTAAATGATGGATTTGGCCTCTTCCCCATATCACTGGCCATGCTGGACTTTTCTGACACATTCTTCTGAAATTTGCTATTTTTCTGCTCCTTCTCTAAAGTGCCCTTTCTGAAACTAGTGCTAGATTGAGACTTGCTGTCTCTTTGTCTCTCTGCCTTTGGGTCTCTATCCTTATCTAGTCTTTTAGCCTTACGCTCCAATTCCAATTCTCTTATCTCTTCAGCAGTACGGAGCCTCTCCTCCTTTTTTACTATCTTAGGCTTTAACTCTACTGGCTCAAATTGCTTTTTTTCTGCCAGTTTCAGTAACTCTGCAAAGTTCAAGTTACTTGGAGGGGGCTTGGGGGGTCCAGTAGATTTTTTCGAGAGCTTACTACCACTGTTTCTATCTGGTCTCAGTGGCTCTGGCTCTGGCTCCTGCTCTGTCTCAGAGTCTGTCTGTTCATACTCATAATTGTCCTCATCATCTTCTGGGTCAGGTGCGTGAAAGCCAAGACTTGATGAATTCATTGCCCTTTCTTCCTGCATTTCTAGCTTTGTTCTTCTCTTTTTAGGACCCTCTATCACTGGGATGCCATTGTAGCCTCTGAAATTGTCCTTGGTCCTGGAAGCCATGGCGCGGGCCTTTCGATCAGACTTTAACTCTACCCTCTTGGCAATAAGTTCTTCTTTCGCTTTCTTCTTTTTAATTTCTAAGAAAGACAGAGTATAAATATAAAACAAGATAATTAAGATAATGACACAGTTTAAATAAACTTAATTCTCTTGTCGTACCTTTCTGTTTGGTCTCATTTTGTTGCTTCTTCAGGAGGGCTTGGACAGCAGCTGGATTCACACCCTTTGACCTGGGGTCTTTTTTTGATGGTCCAGCTTGTAAACTGTATCGCTTCTGTAATAATTGGAAAAGACATGAAGAGTTGTAAGTTGTGGTTGAGTGCAATTATTTAACACACTTTTTTTCAAATGGATAGTGGTAAAACAACTATTACACATTTTCAACATTGTGTTTGCTAACCCCTGTTAATGTGTGCAGTACAGAAAGTGACAAACTGTCATGGGGTACACTAATATATATATATATATATATATATACACATTATTTTTTGTGTTGTTATAGTTGTTCCAAAAAGGGTGACAGACACGTAGCTTTGGAGACGTATTCAAAACCTAGCATGCAAGGTCGGAGGTTAAAGCTAGCATTTAGCTACAATATTGCACACAGAAAGATGAGCTGGCATTTCACTGCCCACTGCGTTAGCCAAGTTCTCCTATTTATAAACCACTATTCCGTGAAATGTGAGTCACACTGACTTACCTGTACATTACCGGCGCCCTTGTTTTGTGAAGCAACGGACAATATATAATCAAAATCCATAATTCCGCAGCAGGCGGTGCCAGCTGGCTATCTGAAGCGAGGGAGACACAACTCACACAGCACTGAGCTTAGTCTTAGCGTGGACCGTTTACATCCACGTTGCTCCCTATTTACCGTTATCTAAACCGCACTTTGACAACTCTAAAGATTTCGCTTTATGGAATTCAATCCGTAGACATAAGAGTTGTATCTAACGCCGATTTACTTCATCCGCTTACGTTAGCAAAGTTAGCTAACGTTACGTTTTCAAACTAGCCATCCAAGAAGTAGCAGCCGGAGAGACGGACTTTGTCCTTTTGTATTAATATAGTCAGATCCATCAAAATAGATTAGCGTCCCCTTTACTTTAAAAGTGTGGAAACTTAACCAAGGCAAACATCAGGTATTAACGAATGCAAAGGGCTATGGAGACCGAAGAATTAAAAGGTTCAGAGATGACACAAAGGAAGTGAGATAATCCCCTCTATGTGACTTCCGTTTTGGTTTGATGTCAGAGGAACATGCCACTGCCTTTAATTCAGGCATTAAACTTTGAAACACGCTTGATTCCCACTCGGGTCACGGAGTGCTAGATCATATCCCAACTACATATACATATTAATAAGAATGTATGATCTTTTTGGTACTAAAAACATCATCTCAACTACCAATGTCTATACGATATTATTCAACAGCACATTGATTTTTACACCTTTTGACAGGTTTTTTTCAACTGATAATTGTAAACTCGCTTATTTTGCGATGCTCAAGAAACGTAAACTATCTATGTATTACAATAATTTGCTTTTACATGAAAGAGTTTAGTTTGAAATTATGACTTGGATGTCTGGAGGCATTTTGCAGTTTGTCACACTGCACTGACAAACTCAGTCAGTAGTGTAAACTCATCTAAAAACAATGAAGAAATAACATACAACAGTTATTAAAGTTTATATTATTTATATCTGTACTTTAATATGTTAATTTAATGATCGACTTTTTTCTAAAGGTGATTATTATTATTATTATTTAGAAATATTTAGAATTACATTTAATTATGTGCCAGGTTCTTTTAGTACCCACACCACATCCGTCCATGATGTGTTTTGCCTTTTTCATGCCACATGATGTCGCTGCCATCGTGGATATGAACCCAACATATCTTGAGTTCGTGTAGTTCAAAATACTCCAGAAATCAGTCTCACTAAAAAATATTTCTTCTGTAACTATTACAATTCCTTGTCTGTCAAATTAGTATAGTAAATATATTTTGTCAGATAAACTACATGTAAGACTTTATCTAAGACAGGCACAGTTGTCGATATTTTTTTACATCATGGTGTTGCATGATTTATACAGAAAAGTCAAATATGTAGATTTTAAACAAATACACAAATAAAACACGCCGTGGTCATATATAACTAATAACAATAATCCTTAAAAAAAGACATGACATATTTTATTGCCTGGGTCATTGAACGTGGATTTGATGTTATTGTTGATTTTCAGTTGAAAACCCAAAGTGAGGTAGACAAAAATAAATAATAGAAGTAAAACAGCTTTGCTGCAGTGACTAAATGTATTTAACTACAGATCTGATACTTGTTTTAATTTGGTCTAAGATATTCCAGATGTTCCTTATGAATACAAATAGTATTAGCATTTGAGTAAAAACATCGGTCTAATTGTCTACATTTGGAGTAGATGTGGCTCTACTTATGGAGATTTTTTTTACAAATTATTTTTTAGATGACCAAAGGAAACACACTTCTTGAAACATTCACTGTTATGGTAGTATATATAATTTACTTGATAATAAGACTTTTATCTGAGAGTGTTTAGTGAGGTTTTACATTAACTTTATTCGAGAAGTGCCCTTTGTCGCAGGGCTGTTGGTAAATAATAAAAAATAAGCTCCAAACAAACGTCATCAACGAGTTCTATATTCTTTAAAATGTAAATAAAGGCCATCTGCTCCCAAATGTAAACACCACAGTGACTCCTCCTATCAGGGCGTCCCTCACCAATAGTCCCGCCTCTTTTAGCACCACTCTCTTCTCCTATTGGTCATCTATGAAAACCTCGTCCACGTTATAGCTAGTCTCTAAACTCCTACTTGACGTCGGACCGCCTACCTCAGAGAAGACAAAAACAATCGGCATCCCACAAACAGCAGTACATAAACAGGGTGAGCTAAACTGTATTTAGATATATTATATCCTTTCACCGATAACTTGGTGGACCGAGTGAGAGATGGTTTCTCCAGTGACAGTGGTGAGTATAACCCTCGACCAACATTATCCACACACTGAAGCGAAATGATAAAAGCTAGTGCAGCTAAACAGAGGCTAACTTCCGAAGATAAAACTGTCCTTGTTTATGTGTTTCAAATGTGGCATGTTTAGCCTAACGCTGAGTGATATTTATCCATTACCATAGCTTGTCATATCTGTCTTCGAAGCCTAAGGGGTGCTGTGGATATTATAATTCAATTACCAGCTAATAACGTCTGTTATAGCATAATTGTCTGTTACTTAATTGACAAAGAAGTCCCAATGGAAACCCAGGTTGCTGTCATTATCTTATTTGCTTCTTTATATGTGTGTGGGTTTTTTTTTTAGTAATGTACATCCGTGCGCGTGCACTGAACTCAGGAAGTTTTATGTGACTCGAAGTCGTTTCCTTGATTGTTTTTTCTTTAACGTTCACGCTTTACTTTATAATTCTTCCATACACTGGAGGAGGACTTTCCACACATTTCCAAAAGCAGCCCCTGACAAAAAAAAAAAAAAAAAAAAAAAAAAGAAAGCCAGTCACGTGACGGCCTTTTTTGTCTTTTTTCTTTCCCGTAGCCTCCAGTAACGCATGCGCCGAGCTGTGTTCTGCTGTTGCTGGCTTTCTTTTCATCTCCTCTGATGTGTTTTACATAGACTCTATTGTTTAACCTCCCTATCAGGTCCTTCACAGACATAAATGCCACTGAAGTGAAGTGCCAGTCAAACCCCCCCCCCTCCAAAAAAATGTGACAGTTAATGTAAATGAATAATTCAATCAGCCCTAGCATCTTCTTACTTTGATGGTGATGCTATGAAATGTTACCCCTTTTGCAGGAGCCATATAGGATGGTGTGTTGTAACTTGGCCTGTAAAACCACATGTGAATGCTGTGAGAGGAGCCTGCGTGGAGGAATTTTTTCCACACAGACCGGTTGCCTTAGTGATGACAATGGTGTGCAGTTCCTTGGGATTATTAAGACATTAACCTTTTCCCTAAGCCTCAACCCTAGTATAACAGCAAAAGGGAATGTGCTGTCAGTGGTGTCTGTAAATAACGTGGATTATGTGGATCCCCTCTTTATTTCTTGGCTATAGATGTATGCGATCATTGTCTATTTGTCCCTGAAATGTTTTTCCAATACTATGGATCAGTTGTGAAACCATTCCAACTATGCTATTATAATGTTTCATGGTTAAACATTGGGACAACCACTGCTTATAGTGTATTATCCTATGTTCCAGTGTACTTATCTGACCCCACGTTATCCTTGGAGTAGAAACAGCTGCGAGGTGGAGGGAAACCGTCTGTGTTGTGTGATGCTACATAGAAATAACATTGTCATATGACTCACATGCCAGCTGTGTCTGCTTATGTTACACTTTTCTCTGCCAAGTGGAGTATGTATGAGAGTTTGCAGTTCTTTTATGTATTTCTACGTATCATGTTCCTAATGCTTAACTTGCATATGACCCAGAATGTTGAATAGATGTCATGGCTGGATGGAGGATGTTTTTCAGTGCTTGAATGCAGTTGTTTTGGTTGTTCATGGCTGCTGTTGAAGCATTAGTGGCTCCTAGTTTCTCAGTCCCTCTTAGACTGCAGTGACAAAACAGTTACACTTAATAGTTTATAATAGTTGCATGACTGGGATTGGATATGAAGCTTAGTTATGGGGGGAAATGTATCACATCTATGTTCATGTCAGCAGATCCGTTTGTGTCTTGGTGACCATGCAAATGCAGTTAATCATTAACTATTTTGATCATTAACCAGCATCAGAGGGAGTTGTCAGCACTTTTGCAAACAGCCATTTTAATAGCGTGATCATTGTAGCTGAAGGATACCATAATGATTCATTTCATTTACTTCTGAAATGAGAGTATGTTCTGTTCTGCTCTCCACTCCAGTGGCGACAGCAGACTATAAAACACTGCTCATAGCCATCGCTAAGGTCCCCTACAGT
This sequence comes from Siphamia tubifer, assembly GCA_020466265.1. Classification (NCBI taxonomy): domain Eukaryota; kingdom Metazoa; phylum Chordata; class Actinopteri; order Kurtiformes; family Apogonidae; genus Siphamia; species Siphamia tubifer. Next base: position 12,022,292 of record CM035788.1, read on the forward strand.
GTCTCAGCAGACACACTGACGCCTCAATCGATGAGAGTGGAGCAGGTTACGACTCAAAAGATAACTTGCCCTCAAACCAAACCTAGTCTTATTCAGTTATAAACCAGTGAGAGAGAGAGAAAGAATAGAATCTACTAACATTGTATCCACTGTAAACCAGTGTAGACATTTCCTTTAGAAGGAGGCTTGTCTTGATAGAAGAGTTTCAGTCAGATTTAAGCTTAACCCATTAAAAACCCAAACCAGAGGTGGAAAGTAACTAAAGTAAAAGTACTTTGTTACTGTACTGAAGTAGATTTTTCAGGTATCTGTATTTCACTCCCTACATTTGTTCATAAATATCTGTACTTTATACTCCTTACATTCTCAGAATAGACTCGTTATTTTTTCAAACTAAACAGATGTGACAGTATGAAAAATAAGTCACCAAAGGAAAAATCAGTGGGAGGAGAGAAAATGTGACTTCATATATTATGGTTATAGGACTATTATCTCACAATTTTGACTTTTTATGTCATAATTTAGACTTTTTATTTCACAATTTTTACATTTTATCTCACAATTTTGACTTTTTCTCTTAAAATGTTGCATTTAAATCTCATTTTAAATCTCTTTTTTTATCTCAATTGTAACTTTTTTTCCCTGTTTTTCTTACATTACAATGACCCTATCAAACACATTATCTACACAGTAACTCACTTTTAATGCTCTATTTTAGATACTTTTGAAACTTTTGAGATTTTTCCTGGTAAAATAAGCATTATTGCGTTCATGGCAACAAAAAAAAAATGCAGTTTTAATTTTTACTTTTGTACAATTGTGAAATTGTCCTTTTTTACTTTTACTTAAGTAAAAGAGTTTAATCAATACTTCTACTTTTACCAGAGTATTTTTTTCACACCAGTAGCTGTACTTCTACTTAAGGACAGAATGTGAGTACTTTGACCCCCTCTGACCCAAACATCCAGTGGTGACCAAATCATTTAGGCCTATTAATATAAAATGTTACACAACTGTTGATCTACGAATCCTATCACTACATGTAAATAATTGTTGTAAAATCCAGCTTGTTATCTTTTCATGGTCATCAGATACAACTCTTTTGGATGTTCAGAGGCTCCATTATTATGGTGGAAGCACCATCATCTTCTACAACATTGATTCTGCAGTAAAAACCCATGGAGTTGGATCAATGAAAGTCGATGTATGTAGTGTATTTATGTTCAGTGAATGATATATTCTACAAAAAAGTTGGGTTTTCTTCAGTTTTCTCTGTTTTTGGTATAACAACCCTTGATTTAATTTGAGCTTTTAGAGACATAACTCATGATCAGTCAATTAATTGTAAGAAAATAGCTGATTTTTACTTCATAATGCAAAGCACTGAGCATAATATTAGAATACATGGTGATAAATTGATTAAGAAAAGTTAAAAATAGAGGGGGAAAAAAAAAAATCATGTGAAAACCACCACAAAAGTAGCACTGTGTCTTTATAGGTTAAGGACGTAAAGAACCGTGAATGAGATAAACACTTACACTTAATATAATTAGACACTTAAGAAATATACCAGAGTGTACTGTCGTTTAGTGTTTTCATTCAAGACCATTTAATAAAATGTTTTCTCTGTGTCCTATTCTGTAGATACATTACATTTTCAAGACAAACAATGGGAAGGGAAACAGCAGACTATGGCACAAACATAACATGCGTAATTATGGTCAAAGGTTATGGAAGTCTATGGTTTCCTCGTACCTTCCGTCTTTATCTCTACTCATCTCTACAACATCCTCTAAAGCAGGGGTGTCAAACATGCGGCCTGGGTGCCAAATCCGGCCCTCCAAAGGATCCAGTTTGGCCCTTGGGATGAATTTATAAAATGCCCAAATAAATATTAAGATATTAATAATCATTTTAGTTCAGGTTTCACATTCAAACCAATTCAGTCTGAAGTGGGTCAGAACCAGAACAATTCCATCATAATAATCTATAAATACAACACACAGATTTTTTTTTTCTCTGTGTAAAACTAAATATTTTCACAGGAAATTTGGTAAACCAGTTCGGTAAATCCAGAGGTCTCTCAAGTCTAATACACTGGTCTACAAGTCAAATGGTTCTAGAATAAAACTAATGAAATGTTCCCACATGTGTGTTACTGATAAAGAAAACTCAAGTCTTAAATGCTGTTTGGCTCAAGTTTCCAAGATAAGTCTGGGATCAAAATGTGAAATTTTACTTTTCATCATTTTACAGATTTTTGTTCAGTTTGTTCATTTTTGTTTCATTATTTTCTTATTCTACACATTTACTGTTTGTTTTGGTCCATTATGAGGATTGTTTTGGTCATTTTTGTTAATTTTCTTAATGATTGTGTTCATGTAAATATTATAATAATGAAATTTGACTCTTTTCACTGTTATTATTTTACTCATCTGGTCCTTTTCAGACCCCTGAACAAAAATATGTTTGACACCCCTGCTCTAAAGGCTTCATCATGCCTTAAAAGCGTCACTAAATACTAACATCATGTATGATTTTTTTTTTCTCATCAAGACAATAAAACCATTTGCTGTCTTATATCATTAATCCTCAAAGGATTTCATCAAAGGATATGATCATTTAAGCCTGACCTGCAAATGTCACAGTTTATTAAAGCGATATCGATAAGACAAGCCTCGTCTGGGTAAAGGACGATGCCTGGAGCCATCATTGAATACTGACAGTGTTACAGAAATATGTTTGTGTTCTCCTATGTCCCATGTCTAAGTGGTCACAAGTGGCCTGATAAATAGAGTTGTGGTGTTGGCTAGTCTGGGAGTCATGCCAGGGTTGTCTCCTCTGCATTGTGATTTGATGGAAACACGAACTATTAACACAAACACAAACACACACACACGCACACACACACTGTCACAAGACTTGCACTGTGCTTTATATATGTCTCAGGCTGCTTTATGAAGTTGATGTAAATAGTAGAGGGGTCCATACTTGAAAAAATCCTAAAAATGTCTTCTCCATGCAGTGAATGGCAGCCAACAGCTTTTTATGTTATCATTCCCAAACTAACACTGAATAAATGATAAGGATCATTAATTGGAACATGGATCAAAGTCTAGCAAAAAAGTCTTCTTCAATTTATGCATTTAAAAGGATGTATACAACTAATATAATAACGAAATACAGAACATTATCTGAATAAGTGGCAATTTAGTTATAATGTAGGAGATAATATTGCACTAAATTAATATAGGGTATCATAATTAGGAGATATGAACTGTATTTGTAGTAAATATAAAGTGGAAATGTATATACTTTATGGTTGATTATACAAATTGGATTGTGTGAGATGACTCACAAAAATGTGTATATAAATGGTTTGTATGGATGTTTTGTGTTAATGGTAAATGGACTTTAAATAAAAGTGTGTTAAAGCATAGGAAGCAAAATCTATTGGAGTATTAGTTTGTAAAATGGGGGTGAGAGTTTATAAGTTTTGCTTCTTCCCACTCCTTTTTGAGTGCAAAAATATTTTGATTATTTTGATTATTGCTTTGATGTTTTGATGATTTTGTGTGCTTAAAATATAATTTAAGTGAACTGAACTGAATAAAGAATAGTATTTGTAACATAATTGAACAAACTACCCATAGTAAAATTTAATGATAAAATGAAAAGTGTCTGAAAACACATAATTTAAAATTATTTATTTATTGACATCCTTGATGTAGTTGGGATTTTTCCCCCATAGTTTCAAGACTTAAAGCAGCCAGAACTTCTTGATTTTAGTTGTTTATGCATTGACACTATGAGCATGTATTTAACCACCAATAATAATATGAATAAGCTAAGATAAGATAAGATAAGATAAGATAAGATAAGATAAGATAAGATAAGATAAGATAAGATAAGATAAGATAAGATAAGATAAGATAAGATAAGCTAAGCTAAGATAAGATAAGATAAGATAAGATAAGATAAGATAAGATAAGATAGACTTTATTGATCCCACAACGGGGAAATTCACATGTTATAGTAGCCACCAATATAGAGTAATAGAGGGACAGCAAAGAGAAGAAACATATAAATAATAATATATATACACAAACACAGATATTGAGAAAAAGAAAAAAGACTTTATGCTATGTACACTATACAAAATATACAGGATCGAAAAAAATAATATGTTACATAGAACAACAGATCAGTCACTCTGAACTTTCATATACAATAGAATATAAATTATATAGTAAGCAGGGGTGGCTGAGGTAAAACAAGTGTGTGTTTATGGTAGTGAGGTTAGTAGTTACAAGTATGCACATGTACACACACACACACACACACACACACACACACACACACACACACACACACACACATACACAGACACAGACACAGAAGAGAGTCCACATTCACGTACAAATGCATCAAAACAATTACAATAAGTACCAACTGGTAGTACTGAAAAACAAAAACTACATATAAAGAAATGGTGAATACAGTATTGTGTGGCATCACTAATAAATAAAAATAGAAAAACACACCATAACAGATAACTAATAGCAGCACAGGATGACAGACAAAATGTAACAAAAAAAATAGAGGTGTGGGTAGTTAAGACTAAAAAGCGACAGTTTATTTTGTGTAAAATAAATGTAGTTGAGTGTGTCAATGAAGACATGTTTTATTTGTGTGTATGTGTATGTGTATGGACAAGCTATTTTTGACCTTTGCAGCCTCAGGGATGAAGCTGTTGCACCTGTGTTTTTGTTAGCAAATTAACTGAACATTTGCTAGCAAAAATATTGTTTCTGTGCATTTTGTTGGCTTAGAAAGGGTCATAGCATGATATTGTTTATGAAAAACACTGATATCGTGACTGTAAGTTATTAACCCTTAAGGCCCCGATCCTATTTTGGCTATTTTTTAATACTTTTGATTTTATATATACCGCATAAAAAATGTTTAACGTGCCTATGCTGAGTATATCTATTTGTTATTTCACTATAACCTATTTCATTAACATGTTGGGTCAAAACATAGACAAAAATGATCATGTAGATTAGAAGAGTAGTCTGAGCTGATTTCACCACTTTTCCCAGTTTATAAAATGTTGAATATATGAACAGAAAGTCAAACACCTGCCGGCACATCCCACCAGTAGTTCAGTTCAGTTCAGTTCAGTTCAGTTTATTTCAAGCACACAAAATCATCAAAACATCAATCAACATGGTCAACATCCTGTTTTTTTTTTTTTGTACTCGAAAATGAGTGTGAAGAAGTACAACTCATAAACTCCCACCCCTCTTTTACAAACCAATACTCCCAATAGTTTATTCTTCCTACTGCATGCCCCAACACACCTCAACACAATCTGATTTACTTTCAGTTGGAATCAATCCTCTTTGAATTTGTACCAACAAAACAATCCCAATCCATCCCTAGTAATGAAATAAAACAAAACAAATAAACAAAAAAAAAAAACCTAAAGGACATGTACATGAAAAACCAAATATCATCAACACATAAAAAAGTTTGCTTAAGGAGCGCTACCTGGACTCAAAATAAGCAATAATAATTAGAGGTGCTCTATTGGATAGGAAAATAGCAAGACAAAAAAGAAAGAAAAATTCCAAGGCACTCTCTTATAAGTGAAGATAAAAAAGCCTTTATTAACTTGGCTTGGTTACAAAAACCAATAAAAAAATCATATAAAAACTCCAACGCGTTTTGGCATCATAGCCTTCATCAGGGAGTCCTGACTATAAGTTAAGTGCCCTTTAGTTTTTTTTGTTTGTTTGTTTGTTTTGTTTTATTTCATTACTAGGGACTTTTTTTTTATCTTCACTTATAAGAGAGTGCCTTGGAATTTTTCTTTCTTTTTTGTCTTGCTATCATCAACACATATTTGATCCCATCCGTTTCTTCACTAAACAGTCTATAGTTTATCTTTACCTCATTTTTCATCTTCACAAATACATTCATACAAACCTATTTTAACACATGGAAAAACTAACAAAAAAAGAAAAAAAAAAGAATAAATACATACATACAAAGAACGAAATACAAATCTCCATTCATGCTCAAATAAACATATTTGTACCATCAAATTAAAACAATCATATCTTCAGTTTTGTGTAGGCTATCAACTCCAAATAAAAACTGGGAGAGAATTTCAAATCCACACTTTAGGGTAAAATCACGTCAGTGTGTCATTTTTCTTATGGCATTTTAAAGACGCCACATTGTCTGATCATGATCATAAGCCTCTTGGTGATAAGGACCGAGGGCATTTATTGCTTTCCATGTGAGTGTGTCCATTTGTGAATGTGTTTCAAAAACTGTGTTGTTTTTCTTCTGTTAGATGATTCAGGTACACCAGAGTGTTACTGAGAAGTTGTGCAATTCAGCACCTCCCCTTCCTCCCTTCCTCTAGGATAATATGCTATATGAACTCAAGTGACCCCTCATTCTTTTTCCTATTTTTCTCACCTCTCCCCACACTCCTTCACTCCTAAATCCAGCAGTCATGTGAGTCTGGGTAACCCCATCCTGCTCACCCCCCCTCCCTAAAGCTTCACTTCCCCACGCTCCCTTTCTTCTGCTCTACTTGCTTATTATTTCACAATCAGAGCATCATTTGCATTTGCATAACTTTCCCTGAATGTGTGTAAAAGGAGATGGTAAAAAATGCCCTGAAAATGTCATTTGGGACAACTATAAGTAACTCAGGGTTCTGCAGAGGTGTTCAAAGTACTCACATTCTGTACTTAAGTAGAAGTACAGCTACTGGTGTGAAAAAATACTCGGGTAAATGTAGAAGTTTGGATACAATTCCTTTACTTAAGTAAAAGTAAAAAAGTACAATTTCACAATTGTAATAAAGTACAAACGGAAAAAGTAAAACTGCATTTTTTTATTTTTTTTATTTTTTTTGCTGTGAATGCAATAATACCTGGAAAAATCATACATGTTTCAAAATAAAGCCTTTAAAAGCAAGTTACTGTATAGATAATGTGTTTGATAGGGTCACAGTTACTAAGTTTTGTGGGTATGGCCTAACCTGACTTACGTCATCTGGCTTCGTTACGCTACGCTCACACAACCATCTGAGTAGCACAGGGATCAAATCTATTGCAAACGAAGGAGCCAATCAGTGTCGCAGGGTGGGACTACCCGGAAGCGTGATGTTTTTGCTCTTCTTTCAACCAGGTTTGGCAAGAGTTTGATCTATCAGATGGCTCCACTGGTGGTACCCCCCCCCGGTTGTGTTGGTAGAGGACCAAGTTAAAGAGGCTGGTAAACTAGGGTTGACAGTAATGGAACTGGGAGGAAGAAATGACAACCACATCTGCAACAGATGTTGGATAGCTAGTGTTTGTTAGCCCTGAATCATGACTGAAGGATAAATGGAGAACCATACTTTCTTACGATGTTTACCAGAAGAACTTAGGAGGTATCGTATTAGACGAAGTTATAAATAAGCGTAACGTATAAATGGTGAGTTTAAACCCCTTCTTTTGATGTGTTTATAAATAAAATTGAATTGAATTGAATATATACCTGATGAAATTTTTTTCGCCAGTTAAGCGGCTTGACTTCAATGTGAGTGGCTGCAGCGGCGTGTCAGTCAAGAGACGGACAGATTTTTAATCTAATCACATGCAAGGATTTTAGATTTTAGGCCCCTCCTATGAAAACGGAGCGGTTGTGGAAGAGTCCCAGATGGTATTGTGAAATAAAGAAATAGTACCAGTGCAGAAGCCAGTGGTTATTGTGGTAGGTGGCTATTGTGAAATACCATCTGGTGACAGTCAGGTTAGGTATGGGCAGGGGCTTTAGGAAAAACGGGGGAAAAAAGTCACAATTGAGATAAAAAGTCATCATGAGATTTTTTTTTAGAAATTCTAAATGAGATTTATAAAAAGCATAATTTTAAGAGAAAAACTCAAAATTGTGAGATAATAGTCATATAACTATAATATACATACTATAATATACATTTTCTCTCCTCCACTGATTTTTCCTCTGGTGTCGTATTTTTCATACTATCACATCTGTTTAGTTTGAAAAAGTAACGGGTATATTCTGAGAATGTATTATGAGGAAAAAAGTCAGAATTATGAGATAAGAAATGGATAATTATGAGATTAAAATGTCAAAATTATGATATAGTAAGTCACAATTTCTGATTTACTACTTATTTTTCGTACTGTCACATTTGTCTATTTTGAAAAAGTAATTTTTTAAAGAGTATAAAGTACAGATATTTATGCAAAAATGTAGGGAGTAAAAGTAAAACATTTCCAGAAAAATTAATACTCAAGTAAAGTACAGATACCTAAAAAATCTACAGTAATGAAGTACTTATACTTAGTTACTTTCCACCTCTGGTCTTCCACCCATTTCCCTTTTCATTCCCTTTCACTCTTATCCTACTTAAACTTCATCCGTCCTCCAATGGCCTCAGCTCTAGTGAACCCTCACTCATTTCCTTCTCCTCCAAACTCCTCCTTTTATTTTTTTCTCCCTCATTGATTCTCTGCCTCGAGCCTTGTGATTCTCAGAACCACAGGTGGGTGGTCATTTCAGAAGTGTTTTGAAACCACTGTCAATCTCATATTTTTACTGATCCTGTTGAGATGATCTGTTTGGTCAGAAAGAAATGTGGCTCCTGACGCAGCTGGGAAGAACAAGTGGAGAAGTGAGATATGGAGGAAAAGGTGAAGAGAGTAAAAAAAAAAAAAAAAAAAAAAAAAAGATATGGGTGCTTTTATGAAACTGGCCCCTGAAACAGGATATGGCCTAAAAATGTAAACCAGATGGAGACTAATGTTATGAAGCAAGATTCTAGGCACTTTTATTGGTAACACTTTATAATAACTACATACAATTTGCTATGTATTAACCATTTATAACCTGGTTGTTAATGTTTGTTCATTATGTATTAACCATTTGTTATGTATTTGTTAATGGTTTGTTTATGGTTTATTCAGGCACAATTTATCATGAATAAAAGGTTTTTTCTTCTTTTCTATGAACAAACCATTTGTAGACATGTTAACAAATGTTTCATGATTAATTGTGTCTAAACAATACATTAACAAATACGTAACAAATGGTTAATACATCATGAATAAACCATTTACACATGGGTAACAAATGGTTAATACATAGTGGAATGTGTGTAGGTATTATAAAGTGTTACCCTTTTATTTAAAAATAAATACTTACTGAGACTAAACAAACTATTTTCCCAGATAAAACACATTGTAATAATATTTTACATTGTATTTGATAAAAAAAAAAAAAAAAAAATCTGCATGTGACAATCAAAAGGTCCCAAAACCCCCCCCCCCCCCCCCCCCAAAAAAAAAAATCTCTATTCTTTCACAGGTCCATTTTTGGAACTGAACTAATTATGCGAGGCAGTGTTTCACAAAAATGACCACTTTTGCAAAATAATTTTCAATTTATTTCTGTTTAACTGAACAGGTTCTGCACGTAACACAAGTGGACGCAATGAGTTTCATACAAAACTGGAATGAGACTGAGATTAATGAAAAAGCCACATGTGTGGAATAGAAAAGACACTACTAGGATGACCATATTTAACACAGTGATTTTATTTATAGTGGTATATTGGACCATTTGCACCCATGTTTTCATATCAAATGCAATAACACCTCGGGGGCAACACGGTGGAGTGGGGCAGTGGTTAGCACTCACAGTAAGAAGGTCCTGGGTTTGATTCCAACATGAGTGGGTGGGACCTTTCTGTGTGGAGTTAGCATGTTCTCCCCATGTCTGTGTGGGTTCCTCCCACCATCCAAAAATATGCACTGAGAGGTTCATGTAAGAGTGATTGTTTGTTTCTATATGTTCAGCCCTGGGACGAACTGGTGACCTGCACAGGGTGTACCCCGCCTTCACCTGTTATAGCTGGTATAGGCCCCCTGTGACCCTAGTGAAAATAAACCAGGTACAGAAGATGAGATTTTTTGCCCCGATTTTTGGGATGGAGTATAACTTTTACATTTATCTGAGGTCATCATTCCGTACATCCTGGGGGGGGGGGGGCTTTTAGTCTTTCTCTACATTTCTCATTTATTATTGGGCTTAAAAACCTTGTGCCCAGTACCAAAATGAACCCGGTTTCTTAGAAATGTCCATGTTGCATGGGTGAAAAAATTCACAGGAAGAAAGGCCTGCAAGGAGACAAGCTGAAGAAGCATTTCCATTTCTCCTTCTACTTGCTGTTTCTGGGTTTCACATGAGCCACAAAACATATGCGTGTCTGGGATGTTGAAGTAAAACAGGGGCCTCACATGGCAGGTTAAAAAAAGTGCTTTTTTTTTGGCAGTTTGTGTTCCTTTTTTCAATCACACTTATGTGACACTGCTAAAACTCACAATGCTGGCTGTTTTGCCTCCTGTGATATACTCCATGTCCCCCTGTCAGGACATAAGAGCTATTTTAATATCAAGAGATGTAGCAATAGGATCATATTTGTCTGTCTGATGTAAGTACGCACTCACTGAAAGTATTTCATCTACTTTTTAGGTCAAAAGTGAAGGCCCGAAGCTGGTGCCGTTCTTTAAAGCAACCTGTGTGTACTTCGTCCTGTGGTTGCCCACCTCCAGCCCATCCTGGTTTAGTGCGCTGATCAAATGTCTGCCCATCTTCTGCCTGTGGGTGTTTTTACTGGCCCACGGCTTCAGCTTCCTCGGTGCTCACTCCAGTGCCCGTAAGATTTTGGCTGGCCTCATCTTCTCCGCACTGGGGGATGCCTTTCTCATCTGGCAGGAACAAGGTTACTTTGTCCACGGTGAGAAGAAATTTTATTATACAGGTGTATCACCTAACCTCCTTTGCCTCAACAGGGATCTTGTTTTGGCAGTTTTAGGTGTTAAAGCCGTTGTGAAAGCATGTTGCTATCAGATAACATTGCAGAGAAATACTGTTTGTTGTTTACACACACAGATAACCTTGTTCACCTTTTAATTTCTGTGCTTTTTTTTTTTTATGCTTCCACAGAATTTTGGAACTGTCACATTTAGTTTTGCATAAATATGATGCTTTGTTGTTTGATATTTAGCCCATATTAGACTTGTTGTGACTTGTTTCTTGTGACTGTTGCTTAGCCACACTTCAGAAAAGTCTAATAAAGATTGAAAAAAACAAAAACTCTAAATACGCAAAACTGGAAATACAAGAGCCTAAATTTGAATTAAACTCAATTATTAATCTTTTTTTTTTTTTTTTTTTTTGCTTTTAGCCTAAAGCTTAAAGAGGTCATAGTCCCAGTTTTATTATTAGTCTTTGGTTCAGTTATTTGTGTATTTGGACTCATAGTTCATAAGTTTAGGGCGGCATGGTGGTGTAGTGGTCAGCACTCATACCGCACAGCAAGAAGGTCCGTAGTTCGATTCCAACACCAGACCATTCTGTGTGGAGTTTGCATATTCTCCCTGTGTCTGCATGGGTTTTCCCTGGGTACTCTGGCTTCCTCCCACTATTCAAAGACGTGCACAGATAGGGCAGGTGTCCCTTGATCTCAATGGGACACACCTGGGTAAATAAAAAAAAATAAAAAGGTTGAAATTGAAACCTCCACGTCCTACAAAACTATTTTTATATTTAATTCCCCTTTAATTTGTTATGTTTTATAACTAGTTATGTCACCATCTTTGTAACAATAAGGTCAAGAAAGACTTCTGACAAACATTTCTCAGAGTATGACATAACTGTTTGTCAGCAGCAGTGGGTGTAGTGTCCATTCTGAAAATATGCCCAAACTTCAAGGCGATTACGTAAAATGCAGAGTTTTTATTGGTTGTATTAATAAACTCAAGTGGCTGAACAAAGCAAGGCAAATGTATTTGTATAGCACATTTCATGTACAGGACAATTCAAGGTGCTTTACATAAAACATATAAGAAAATTAAAATGATTAAGATGCATTAAAAGACAATTAAAATAAGAGACATAAGAACATTTAAAAACAAATGAGAATCTAAGTAAAAGCTCCAATGAACAGTAATGTTTTCAGGCCTGATTTAAATGAACTGACAGTTTTTCTCAGACCTCAGGTGTTCTGGTAGTTTGTTCCACAGGTGAGGAGCAGAGTAACTGAATGATGCTTCACTTTGTTTGGTTCTGATTTTGGGAACACACAGTAGACCTGTTCCTGACAGAGAGTGCGCAGTCAACAATCTGGAAGGGCTGGGGTCACTTGCATTTAAAGGGCCAGTTCTCATTACGCAGAAATAGAGTTGAAGATTGACCTGCGGAGTTGAATTAATGAAGAATCCAGACCTGAGCGGAGCATTTACAGTTTATGTAGACCACAGGGAAATGTTTTAAAGTCCATAATTCCATGAAAAAAAGCTAAATAATCTCTCCTTTATCACATTCTTTTAGCCTGTATGTTTTTTACATTTAGTCCGTCTGAGAAATACACATGTTTTTTTTATGTAACATTTCAATCTACTCCCATAGGACTTCTGATGTTTGCCATTACCCACATCCTCTACTCATCTGCCTTTGGGATGAAGCCCCTTAATCTCCGCGCAGGCCTGGTGATAACTGGCGTGTCCACTCTGAGTTACCTTCTGCTGTACCCATACCTGTCTGGGCCCTTCACCTACCTGGTGGCCGTCTACATCGCTCTCATCGGCTTCATGGGCTGGCGGGCCATCGCAGGTTTGCAGCTGACCAACGACCTGTGGACCTGGACCAAACTGTCAGCCTGCCTGGGCGCCGTGCTCTTCATGGTCTCCGATCTCACCATTGCTGTCAACAAGTTCTGCTTCCCCGTGCCCCACTCTCGTGCCATCATCATGGCTACCTACTACGCCGCCCAGATGCTGATAGCCCTGTCGGCCGTCGAGTGCCAGGACGTGGAGGTGGCTCGGAAGAGATCATGAGGTACATCGGTGTCTGCGGCACCCGGCTGCGAGGCGGGGAAGGGGGGGAGCTACACCCTGTTCGGCCCTGAGTGATCATGGACACATCTCACTGCCAGATTCCCAACCCTCAGCCCTCATCTCGCCGTGGCGCTCCCACACAGTTGTTACTATAGCAACTGGTCCACTAAAGCCTTCACATGACTATCACTCTACTACTCCACTAGTATTGGTAGTTTTGCACCTATCTTCTGGTCATGAAGACGTGGTATGATTATCTTTAGCCTCTCCCAACAACAGTCCTACCTGCCTCTCCCGATCCTAGAATGGCTGTCTTGCAGTCTAGTTACCATGGAGACAAGTGTAGTGATATTAACCTGCTATTTAGAGTATTACCTTACTTTAACTGCTATGTTTTAATTTAAGGGGAGCATGTCACTGGGGACCTTCAAGAAGTATGTTTGGAAGAGTGATTATGTTTGTGTGCGTGCGTGCATGTGTGGGTGTGTGTTTGTGTGCAAACATGTCCGTACATGTAACACTCTTACCTCTCTTTCCACACAGACCTATCACACGCAGTCATCACACTGAGCCCCAGAGTCCATCTACTCTTTTCATGTGGTCCAACGCTATAATTCGTGGCTGTTCGTAATCTTTTCAATATTTTTTTGTCGTCGTTTGTTTTGTTGCCTGAAACGTTGTTAAAAAGGGAGCTCTTTATTTCTTTACACAGATGCCCTTATTATGTGGCTTTTCAGTCTCTGTTCCTCTGTGTTTCCCTGAATTAAGGGTGCTATTGTTAGCGTCAGGACCATAATCACACCCATTTTTATTACCCGCAGTCCCTCCCATTTCATTTTCATACACCACACTGCCTTTGTTCCATTTTCTTGTCAACATTCTCAACAAATCTACTGATTATTTTAACTTGGGTGACCTTAAAGGCCTAAATATTTCAAGGAACAACGACAGAGATAGAAAAAAAAAATATATAAATATATCAGTCGGTTAAAAAGACAGGCGGAGAAAGTTGCGTAAATGTTGCAGAGAATGCAATGTATTGTTATTTTATTACACTTTATTGTCACGACAACAACACATTAGACACAGCAGGCTGTACTTATACAGACCAGAGCACCTGCTGCCCCTTTGGGTGTTAAGTACTTCAGATGCTTGTCACTATTTTTCTTGCCAGCAGTCCCCCCCCCCTCTCTAAATATAGGTTCAAATCGCGAGCACACACCTAATTCATGCAACCCCTGCTGGTTTTGTTATTAGGAAAGTCAATGGGGTTCTTATTGCTGGTGTTATACAACCAAACCATGCTGACACTGATCTGGATTTATCTTATAATGACTGAGAAGAAATAACTGTGTTACAAGAAGGCGGTATTTGTGTGTAATGTGCATGTCGATGTAGGATATTGAGGGTATTCACTCACTTATAATGACACACACACAAACCTACACACAGGGCAGCCCGACCTGTATAATACAAACCCCAATGGAAAAAAAGGGAGATGAGGCAGCCACGCTTGTCAAAACTAGGCAACACATATCCCATTATTCCCAATAATTCCCCTTCATAGGACACTTCATCATTTTTTAATCCTGCACAATCCACCGCAGCTAATCCTCGACAGGTTGGCCGGTATTTTGTCTTTCATCTATCACCCCTCCTCAATACTTTTGGTTTGTTTGTCCTTCTGTAATGTTTGTATTAGCATGAAGTGTCTTATTCAGCATTTAAGAAGTATACTGCGGTTCTTTCAGATGTATATGCATGTCGTGAGTGTGTGTGCCTTTGTGAGAGTGTGTGTGTGTGTGTGTGTGTGTGTGTGTCTGTGTACTTGTGACAAATCAGAATCAACTCAAGGTCAGAAACGCTGTGAATCATCATAGTTAAATGGAGTAGAAACACTACTTTAATGTATTCTCACACAGCTCTTAAATCATCCTTCATGCCTATCATACCCAAAGATATGGAATATTTTCACCTGTTTTGCAGCAACCCCTGAAAATATGTGTGTTTTTAAATGAGAATTACTTCAATATCAAAATATTTGGCTTGCTTATATTCTAAACTATAAAATTGAAAAGACTGTTTGATCGTTGGACGTGCTTCCATATAATTATACGACATAGGATGTCTCTGACTTTAGGATTAATACCACTAAAAGTTTGCATCTTACAAAGAGAATATTATTTCATATACAGTAGTAAATCACAGTATTAATTAGCATTAGTAAGAAAAAAAATAGAAGATTTTGTAGCTTTGTTTCACATTTTTATGATGGTCCGGACAAAACATATAGTGCATATTGTATCGTCATGGAAAAGAAACTGACCCGTATTATGGGTTTTACATACGCACAAAAAGTAAAATGTGTTTATGCATCACATCAGCCACCATGACAGATCTGCAGGCAGACCATGGTGTTGACACTCCTCAAGGTTTCTTAAACAATGATTACAACAATAACAGCATATAGTCTTGGTTTGACCTGAAAAGACACTCAAACCAAGTGGTTATTCTTGACAAGTGCGACGCCAGGTAGTTCCTCAAACATCTTTCAGCCTGTCAGCACACTTGTCAGCACAATATTTCTGCTTTGTCAGTCATCGGGCTGTCTCCGTGACCACTTGTCTGCGGTACTATGTTTTAATTTGTCCTCACGACACTGCAGCAAAGTCATACACTTCATAGAAAAGTTCCCTGCTCTAATTGCATTCACCTCAGTGGCAGATCATATTCCTGTCAACAATTAATATACAGTGAGCCTTTGTGCTGAAGGACAATCTCTGTCCACTGAGGTTAGCCTGCAGACATAACATTGTCAGCTTATTAAATCAGGTTTATGGAAAAGTAAAATTAGTGATGCTACGATTGACTTCAGTATACAACCACAGGGGAAAGACTTCAAGCAGACATGCTCATCTATTCCTGTTTATCTATGCTCTACTTTTTTTGTCCTTTGCCAATAAAACCTCCAGACCTTTGTTCCTAATGGCCTCATGCCAAAAGACAAGGCTTTTATTTTGAAGTATTTCTGGACTTATTTTCCTTGGCCCGACTACACTCAACTAAAATCTCCACGACTACGGAAACTGAAGTTGCCTCGAGAGTGACAGATGCATGAAAGACAAGATGCAACACAAGAAACGTATCTTATTTTGAGTCAGCGGCACCATCAGTGTTCACCCTGCTTCATAAAAGACTAAACAGATTGCCGCTATTGTTCGCTCTTGTATTTTACTGGGCAGAGATAACCAAAGTCTTGAGCATAATAGAAAAGTAAGCTAATTTCAATGAGTGGAACCTCTACTCTTACACACTAGTTTGCATTAGCTCTCATGTATCAAACAAGCTTTTGTTTTGGTGGGCGCAGAGGTTCCACTTGGCGGACAGATTACGGCCGTCCACTTAGGAGGGAATTTATTGTCGAGCGATACTGTAGCTGGAATTAGGTGACGAGGTGAAATATGACACACACAGGACAAGACTCCCTTTCCATCCGGCCGTTAGCTGCCGTCCTGTCCCCCACAGATGGTAGTCTAGCAGGGGCATCACTTTACCTCAGCCTGTCAACAGCCTTGTTGTTCTGAGCTTTGTGCTTTCAGACAAAAGGGACCTGAGAGAGCTGTGGGAGGCCAGTATGATGTGGCCTGGATTGTCAGTAATGAGTTGGAACCAGAAGCTGTTGTAGTATGAAGGACGGCAGTGTTACTGTACTCTGTCCTCTGTATAAGTTGGCACTTTCCTTTGATTTTGAAGTTTTCTCTTTATTTTATTTTTGCTGTTGTTTCCTCTCATTTCAAACCTTTGCTGTTAAAAAATGCTGTCCTCATTGCGATGCAGCGGTTGACATTCAAAACTGAGGTGTAAAGTGTGTGTAACGCAGAGGTGGTCAAAGTACTCACATTCTGTACTGTACTGGTGTGAAAAAATACTCTGGTAAAGGTAAAAGTACTGATTCAACTCCTTTACTGAAGTAAAAGTAAAAAAGTACAACTTCCCAATTGTAATGAAGTAAAAAGTAATTTTATTTTATTTTATTTTTTTGCCATGGATGAAATAATACTTATTTAACCAGGAAAAAAACTGGAAAAATGTCAAAAATATAAAAAAAATAAAGCCTTTAAAAGTGAGTTACTATGTAGATTATGTTTTTTATTGGGTCATGGTTCTCAGTTCAGTGGGCATTGACAAAAAATTGGAAGAATTCAAAAGTCATGAATAGCATTTTAAAAAAATTATGAGATTAAAAAACATCTAAATCATAAAATAAAAAGTCAAAATTATGGGGAAAAAACCCCCTCACAATTAGGAAATAAAAATTCTAAATTATGGGGGAAAAATCAACATTATGACATATTATGTCACAATTTATGATATACAACTTATTTTTTGTACTGTCACATTTGTCAAGTTTGAAAAAGTAATGAGTCTATTCTGAGAATATAAAGAGTACAGATATTTATGCAAAAATGTAGGGAGTAAAAGTAAAAAGTTGACAGAAAAATAAATACTCAAGTAAAGTACAGAAACTCAAGTACAGTAAAGGAAGTATTTCTACTTAGTTACTTCCACCTCTGGTGTAACATGCATGAGAAGTAAACAAATCCGACATGTCATGCCACCCCAGTGTTCTTATTACTTAAGACTGACAGTTGTTTCAAATCAGTATAAGCTCATAAGTATGTATAATAAAGCCATCCTCTCTTTGTAAAATAAATCTGAACCCACTGTGTGCTGCACTTTTCCATATCCAGAGTAAGGCCAGTCAGTCTTTGTTAAACTAGCAGCAAAGTGTTCAATACAAATGATTGTTGTGTACTGTATCCTTACAAGTATATGCTACTTTCCTTATTTTTCCTTTTTCTTTCATGTTTAAGCAAATGAAAGTGACGTATTAACCCATGACAGAATCACTGTTTTACATTTTTAGGCATCAATTGCTCTGGAAATGTTAAAATGTTCATGTATAAATCTTCCTTGAAAGTGTTATCTTTTTATTATCAGTACAATAGCCCAAAATTGTATTGTTAATTATCTCTGTGGAAGTAAGCTGGTTTTGTTTTTCCACAGAGACGTTACATTTTATTTCACTGAAGGCCCATTACAATGCAGCATTTGACAATTATTTCAATTTTTGTATTTTTATTCTACGATACTCTATATTTTGTTCTTAATTTTCATTTTGTGATTTTTTTTCTTTCATGACTAGAGAAAAAAATAGTTTCTTTGCTGTAGTGAAACTGCTATGAATGTGAATATCTATTGGAGAAATAAATGCAATTGCAATGCAACTTCATCAAGATGTCCTTTCTCTTTTTGTGTGTTTGTTTTGCTTCAGTACAAAAAAGCCACAGCTCTCAGAATGTCACATAACTGTTCAGTGTTTTGTGTTTCTACACAAACTGTCAGCCCTGAGCAGCTAAAGTGCAATTAATGCAGACGGGAGAAACTGCTACGCTCTGTTGTGTACAATAGGTGGAAACTGTTCTCAACTATGTGGAAACTCATCCAGTTATATTTTATGCAGTTTTTGCTCTCTTGTTTTGCCTTCCAGCATCTTAAATCACACACACATTAAGTCTCGTAGTGTATTCCTGTAGGGTCTGTGCCAGTTCTCTCCAAATGAGTCCCATTCATTCACAGCCAAGGTCTTGCCATCAAAGAACTCCAGTCTTCTCCAAAAATCTCTCTGTAGCTGCGTTTCCATTACCCTTGGAAATTCGCTAAATGTATATATCGCTATAAAACTGGTAATGGAAACACCTGAATTTCGAAAAAAAAAAAAACCACCCAAGTATCGATAAAAAGTTTTCACGCTTTCATGAGGTGGTTTTACAGACCTTTGGATATTTTAATAAATCGCATAAGTGCAATGGAAACACCTTTTCCCTCAATTATGTTACAGGATGTGACGTACATGGTCACATGATCCCTTCTCTCGGAGTTAAAATGGCAGCCGCAGTCATTGTAACCATGACAACCATTGGCTGCTGGGACTCGAGAAATGAGGCAGTCCTGATCACGCTCTTGGAGTGTTGGTCAGGGTGATTCCTACACTAGACACAGTGAAGGTTTCATTTTATTATCTGTTAGTTTTTAAATATTTAAGTTGTTTTTTACAGATAAATATATTATATGTTCTGTAAAGTGTCAAGTGCAGCACTGTGTAAAAAGCACTACATACATGTATAATTTGTTGTTAAGTGCTGAGCATATTTGCACTTAATATTTCGACCTGACAATGTAGGGACCATACGTAAAGACCCTTATAACCTTAACCAACTGGTTGGTTTGATATGGTAGTGTATTTAAAGAGTTCGCCAGAGAGTTTTACCGATGAGATAATTAGCCGATTCATTTGTGCTAATGCTATTACATGCTAATTCGCAGTTCTCATTTAAACGCATCTAAAGCATATTTACACTTATTATTATATGGCCCTCTAGAACGTTGCGGCAGCTCCCGTTCACTTTGAATTGACGTTCCCAGCCTTCAGCGAGCGGATTTTTTTCGATAACCGCCCGCTGAGCCATTAACGCCCGGTGCCAATGGCAATGGGGTTTGTCACTTCAGATTCACTGTACCATATCACTCCGCAGGTAGTTCGGCCATTTTGAAAGTAAATATTCGCTACGTTGTAATGGCTATTTTATCCGGTCTGTTAGAGTAGTAGCAGTAATACGCTGCAATGGAAACACGGTAGGAAGCTGGAAGGCTGAACAGTAATAACATTGCGGGGTTGTTACAATATCTATGGTTTAAACTGTTTACCCGCCCCGGCGGTACACCAGCATAGGTAAATGAAGCGCACCTCAGTTCCCGGGCCAAATGTAAACAGCTCTTCTTTACGGTGTTAGCAAACAGTCATCAACCAGTAAGTAATGAGGAATTTTGCCGTTGTTAAACTAAGTTAAACTATTTCTTGCTTTGTGACATATACCCTTAGCTAATTTGCTGAGAGTAAGAGGAGCACTTTTGGATGTGTTTAGTAGGGGTAGGGAGGGGCAGGTTTTCATTATTCTTATTTATTGTATTTCTGTCAAAAGTTTAGTTTTTTGTTATTATTTTTCGGCCATACATTACTTTTTTAATATAAAAATGTAACCATTAATGGATAATTTTGGTTATTTGATAGTTTCAGAAAATTCCGCTCATGTTTCACAACCTAGAACACCCCTACATTTTAAATGGGTGGTGGTCAGAGCTGTAGCTTCCACATTTCTGTCAGTTTGCTCCAGGGCAACTGTGAATACATATATAGTTTACCACCACCAAAGGGAGCATGTGAGAGTGAATGAATAATGGGTCACTAATGTAAAGTGCTTTGAGTGGCCAAAAAGGCACTATATAAATCCAATCTACTATTATTATTTACATACTATTCTATTATTTTACTGGTTTTACTGGTCCACTGGAAATCAAATCGGGCTGAGTGTGGTCCGGGACCAAAAATGAGTTTGATACCCTTGATATAAGGGAACTTAAAAGAAACACTACAGCATTCATTTCCCTTTGGTTTTGTCTTAAATGCCCTTAGTTTCACACTTTGACCATTCAGGCTCAGACTCCAAACTACTTCCACCTTATTGTCCGTTTGCTGAGCAACGAAGAAGTAGAAGGTAACACTGACGTCAATTTAGTGCCTGTCGGTGTTCATTGATTTGAACCTGGCAACCTGACACCGCCTGACCACTGGTGGCTCTATTGAAATAGACTTCAAATGAGCCAGCATAATGACGTCAGGATGGAGAAGGGTGGTAACCTCTTTCTGGTTGTTTAGCAGCTCCTTTACAGACCACACTCACTCCTAATGAGCAGCAGAGAACAGCTTTTACCAGATGTCAACCCCACTTACCTGATCAACTCCAATAAAAAACCCACATTCAGAAACTAATTAAACTCACAGTCAAATCATTTTAGGATCACACAATCATTTTGTACGCCCCATGCATTTGTGATATGAAGAATTATTTACTCAAATCTGCCAAGTATTGTTCCCTTTTCCAAACCCACATGGTCCCTTCTGCACATGCTCTGTTCTGTTGAGCTCAAAACTAGATGTTTCAGTAGAAAAACATCCAGAAACGTAACATGGTGAAACTGTCCATATTTTTTTTTTCTCAGAAACAATAAACAAAACAAGAAAATCTTTTGAAAGGAAAGAGTATTGATAATATTGAAAGATGACACAGTGATTGTTTGGTGAATGACTTTAAATGTAGAGCACTTACTTTGTTTATTCCTTTGGGTTGTTAGATTATATGCCCTATCTATGTGTGTGTGCTTGTGTGTGTATTCCTATCCTTATGGGGACATTGATATTTACACAGTCACGCCATGGGGACCAAAATTCAGGTCCCCACAAGGATTAAATTTGAATGTATGTCCCGACTAGTAAAATATAAATCTGTGTGAAGTATCCACATTTATGCAAATGATGTGGTTCTATAAATACATTCATTTTTATTTTCAGAAGTCCCCATAAAGCATGAGGGAAACAGGTGCAAAGCCAAGCATGTCATTTTTTCTTAACATGAATTTACTTTTTTAATTTTAAATAAAATATATACATATATATTTATTTATTATATTTTTTTAAATATATTTTTAAAAAGAAGATGCATTTATGCTCACTATCCTATTGCTACTTTATCTACAAGTGATGATTATGAACATGGTCCTCATGAGATATGACACCAATGTGTGTGTGTGTGTGTGTGTGTGTGTGTGTGTTGGGGGGGGGGGGGGGTTAATGTAAATAATAAAAATTGTAATGTAATGTAGAGGAGACCCAGGAAGACTTGAAACTGAATTGTCAGTTGCTAATAGGGATCTTAATAAATGAAATGAAACACAGAAAATACTTTTCATGATTAAATTTAAGATTGTGTAAAAAATGTCAGGGTTTTCAAAAACTTTTTTTTCCAGGTCTATATAAGAGCACACTATGACTGCACATACAGTAGTGAATAACATGTTTTCAGATAACTTTAAAATGTCACACAATCTCAAATATTAGCATGAAATATCTGAATAAGAAATAACGTGAATATATGAAAGTCTTTTTGGGTTTCAAAAGGTGTGTTTGCATCAGACAGTGACCAAAGTATTTGTCTGTTTCTTATTAGTATGAAAAAATAACAAAAGCAAATTCTTGACGGTTTGAACATGTCATTCCCTGCATGTGTTTCATTATCTACTGAAACATCCAGTTTTAACTTTGACAGAACAAAGTACATGCAGAAGTGGGTGTGACAGTGACTTAAGAGTGATTCTTAATGTAATACATTACAGATTCATGGGGTGTCTATTAACTTTTTTCTGCTTCTCTATATTGACGATGTGCTAAGAAGTTCACAATTACCTTACAATGGAATGTTCTGGCAAAGTTAAATCACCTGGTCCAGTGCACTTCATCATGTGCTTCACTGCTCACACTGACAACCAAAAAGCAACTGACATAAGCAAGAACTGAAAATTAAGTTAAAATTAAGTTCTTGCAGGTTTTAAGATGGTGGTTTGAAAAGTCAACAAGTCACTGGACTAACATTCACCACAATAACATATTTTTTCCCCATCAACCACAACTCCTTTAACTTTTTTACTGTCAAATCAAATTTTGGATACAGCTTCTAAAGCATGGCGGCACGGTGGCTGAGCAAGAAGACCAATGAGGTTTAATGGGGTTAGGGTTAGGTAATAGGTAATGCTCTGAAATTCACATATGATATCAGTCAATAAGAAATATTTAATGTGGCATAGATAGACTGCCCATTATTGATGATAATAATAATAATAATAATAATAATAATAATAATAATAATAATAATAATAATAATAATAATAATAATAATAATAATAATAATAATAATGAAATGGATTTGTATTGCTCTTTTTTGGCCACTCAAAGTGTTTCGCATTAGTGACCCATTATTCATTCGCTCTCACATGCACCCCCTGGTGGTGGTAAACTACATATGTAGCCACAGTTACCCTGGGGCAGACTGACAGAAGCGTGGCAGCCATCTTGCGCCTATGGCCCCTCTGTCCACCACCAAACACTCATACACCAGTGTGAGTGGCACTAGAGGCAAGGAGGGTGAAGTGTTTTGCCCAAGGACACAACAGACCAACTACGACAGAGCGGGATTTGAACCACCAACCCTTCAGTTACTGGACAACTGAGCCATATAATTATTATATTCCCAAATATAGGAAGCAAACGTGACATTAGGTTTTATGTGGGCTTAGGAAGACTCTACAATGCAACGTATATGTGACGTCACACTCCGCTCAGCTGTGGCGTGGAGTCCAAATTATTAACAGGTTTTACTCACAAATGAATCAGCCATTGGTTAACAGAAGAAACACACAATAATAATAATAATAATAATAATAATCATTTATTATGAGGTACAAACCAGATACCATTTTAGTATTTTATTTCCCATTGAATACCATTCATTAATTTTCTGATTTCAGGCCCCATGAGCCTCCCAGAAGGGGTGGAGACTTAAGTTCCCCATTCTCAGACCATGAGTGCCTTTCTGTGTGGAGTTTGCATGTTTCTCTTCCCGTGTCTGGATGAGTCACCCAAAAACATCTTTGTTAGGTTCAAATCCTCCAGCCAAGTAACTGACCATTAGTCTGGTTCTACAGCAGGAGATCCCCAGGCGTCGCACATGGCTGCCCACTGCTCTTAGGTTGCCCCAGTGGCATCAAGGATGGGGTAAATGCAGAGGAACAATTTCATTGTACGGGGTATAATAACAAACAAAGTACTTTACCTTTAAACTATTCATCTTACAAACTTCCAATGAGCACCAAAATTCTTGTCTTTCAATTCTACATCTTGTGTGTTTGGATTTTAACCTATTTTTGACCCAAGAGGTCAGGGGTCACTTGGTTAATACCTAAAAAACTAAGATGGAAAAACAAGTGGAGATAAAGCCTTAGTTACTATTATTGACAGATAGAAAACCTGGCATGGGCTTCGAAATGCCATCATGACCTTTGACCTTGAAAGGTCAAACCCATAGTCTCATGTTTTATGAGGGAGATGTCCATTAAGACAGATAGGTTAATTGGTTAATCTAAATTGTTCATAGGTGTGAATGTGAGGGGGTGGGGTTTGTTGTGCCTTTAATGGGAAATTAAAACCTTTTCTATAAACTCAATTAAAAAAAAACATTAATTGTCATCCCATTCAATGGAATGTAAATATTTTATGGATCTAATGTGTCCACACAGTGTTTTTCTCTTATGAGTTACAACAAATGTGAAATTACAACCTTTTCAATAGCCAGATGAAAAATGTATATTGACAATGTGCTAAGAACTTCATAATTTCCTTACAGTGAAATGTTCTGGCATAAAGTAAGTAAACTGACCTCAGTCTGCTTGATCATGTGCTCCACTGCTCAGATTATATGGCCAAAAAATTTACTGACACAAGAAAGAACTGAAAGTTGCTTAAATTCCTGCAGGTTTTAAGAGGGTATCTGTGGTTTGAAGAGTCAACAGGTTACTGAAATAACATTCACCACAATCACATGTTAAGAATGTCTTTTTTTAACCAATCAACCACAACTCTTTCGACCGTTTCTCTTTCCTAAAATGTGGTACCACTATCTTATTTAACAAAAATGATTACAGTTGCCACATGGTTTATGTAACATCGATGATAATGCCTCTAAACCGTAAGCTCATTTTTAGTTGAAATCCAATAATTCTGGATTAAAGAATGGGTACAAAAGTGTGTCCTAATACTTTTGGGCTATATTAGATGAATGGAGGTATTATTACAAAAGTAGTGGATTCTTTTCCATACTTTGGGGCATTCGGGTATTCATTCATGAACAATGCACCATAGAGGTTTTTGAAAATAAACTGTGGATTACATTTGATGAAGGCTAAAGGCTGGATTAATATCTGTAATGTTAATTTTATGGTATGCAGTTCAGAAAAGTAAACCAGCAGGAACCGTAAAAGGGCACGGAGATTTACTAATGCAAAATTCATTGAAGCACCTTTAAACTTTTGATTAGTGTGTGAATGCTGAGCAATGTGCTTTATAATGAAAGGATTTTTGTTTATGGATTTTATTTTCAAGCAAACACTTCATTCCATCTGACATAGCATTAGGTCTGGTACAGCAGTGAAAGCCTTGGAGAAAAGAAATGAAAAAGGCAAATGGCTTTACAGAAAGAAAATAATTTGTCGGCAAAAGAAAAAGAACAATCTCTCTTACTGACTGATCTGACTAATCAGTTACAGCCCCCCACCTCAAACTACACTAATCCACTCCTGGAGCAAAATGTCTTTTATCAAGAGGAACATGTCTGACCCCTAGTGTTCATATGATGAATGACCTGTGGGTGAAACCATGGAGAAAAGAAGCAAACTGCATGATGGTAAATAAGAATGAGACAAAAACACAATTTGGGGGTGAGAATTAAGGCACATCCTTAATATATTTCTATTTCTATTTCTAAAACTCCAATCCATCCAGTGTAGAAACAGCAGAAAAGGGTATGAATATGGAAGCAAATCTGTATCATCACATTTTGAATTTTAAAAGCCATTTATTTTTAACACTGCATTTTTGGCACTGAATTTTTTTTTTCGTTTCTGAAATCAACAATGTTCATACATTTAGACAAAAAAAATTCAGCTGCAAAAAATAGCTGTAATAAATTCAGAAGCAGAAAAAATCTGATGTTTCTAAGAAAGCAATCTGTTTGAAAATCTATTGAAAATTAAGACAGATATGGTTATTTAAACAGTACATGCACCACTGACAATCTTATGTCTCACTTGAAACCAGTAGAAGAGCATTTCCTGTATCTGCATCACGTGACCGGACCGAACATGAATTGATTGGCTGACTGTCGGTTCCACTTAGGATAGAACCGATTGCTTATCCTTGGTGTCCCAGATGTGTGATCTGATTTTTTTGCGTTTGAATTTTCTTATTCTATATTCATGAACATAGTTGATTTTAGTTTAATTTAATAGCAAAATGTAAAAATAATAATAATGGCTTTTCAAATTCAGAAGCTGATTAAACAGATTTGCTACAGAATAGGATGTAACCACTCAAAAGCCACTTTTCCATCTCCTCGACTCTACTCAATTCTACTTGATTCTACTCAGATACCAGGAACTACTCCATGAGCGAGTTGCACTCTGACGTCATCACGAGGCGCCGTCAAGCTCGTGCAGATTTTTTCGTCAGTAACCAAAGAGAAATGTCTCAACCTCCACGATTGACCACGGTGTAATTTTGCAGAATGTCATCATTGCGTTGTGGACTGAATTTAACATACTGCCGTTCACTGTAACTCCGAATGTTTTTTTTTTTTTTTTTTACAGTGGATCGCACGTGGATAATGCAATGATGCAGAGACAACTCCACTAACCAGTGTCTACGCTGTTTAACTGTCACCAGAGCATTTCTAATAGAGCCCGAACCAGAGTCCTGCACGGTTCTGATTTTGACAAACCGCAACCGCCCGTACCCGTCATGTTCAAACCCGTATCCGACCCGTTTTCCGACGAAAAAAAATTACAAGTCCGCACCGGAAACGACCCGCTATAAATGAACCCGATATCCGACCCGAACCCGGAAGAAAATGTCAGTTTAAATACAAAATGTATTGCCAGGAATATACTGAACAGTGACATAGCCAAGGCAGAGCCAAATAAAAATGTTGTTAAACAGTAGCAGGCAAATAATAAATTCAAAAACTATTTTTATACGTGAGCTCACGCGCGCGCGCGCACACACACACACACACACGCGCTTGAAAAACGCATCAAGAAGGAAGCCGACAGGAGGCAGCTACACAAGTCCAAACTAAAGAACAGTTTTTAGCCTATGAACCACAAATTAGACCCGCGATCACCCACGCCCGAACCGAACAGCACAACATTTTTCACCCGTTTCGTGAAAATCTGCGGTTCACCCACGGGTCACCCGCGGTTACCCGAACCCGTGCTGGACTCTGGCCCGAACACTCTGCATTGCCGCCCATTGTACTGTAAAAAGTTGCAGTTCCTCCTAGTTCGTGGACCCGTGGAAAATGACGGGGCTAAACGGCTATACTATAGCAGTAAGTACACTAATGGATATCATTATTTTATGTTATATATCATTATAAACTTAGATAATGGTCAGATAGCTTCTCAAGGCCACCTGTCGACCAGATAACAAGGTGTCGACAGGAGGAAATGAGACTCCAGGCAAAAATTACCATTGAGTAAAGTGGTTTATACTTGAAATTCCATTTGACATGAATCCAAAAGGACAAAAATGTATATATTACAGAAAAAAAAAATATTTTACCCCTAGTATCGAGTGCAATATTAAAATTGGCTAACAAAAAATGATATCCCAAGAACTGAATAATTCCAAGGGTTGAGCTCTATAGAACACCATTCATTCTGCACTTGTCCAAGATCGCCATCCAGCTGCATTACCACCCTGAAATTCAAACACGGGGACGATCACGTGGTCCATGTAGGCTCAAAAAGTTAGTCTGATCTTAATTATGAATATGATAATTCCTCTGCCATGTAAACGGTTAATTCTGCTTTAACATTATTCCTGTCTTTCTGCACATTCTCCTGGCGCGCATATTCCGTGCTGCCGGCATTAATATGTTGATTCCTATGCCTGATTCGGTAAAGCTGCTTGGTAATTATTATAAAAATAAATGCAAACATCTCATGTAGCATCTGGCCTTCCATGTTGATAGTTAAAATAAATGCAAAACAAGAAGCAGATGTGATCGTTTTCTTCCGGTAGGCATCCAGATGTTAAGTGGCCATTCTGTGCAATCAGAACCCTCTGTACCTCCAGCTCTTAAAGCCCAATTAACTAGAGCAGAAAACACCTGTTTCCCAAGTAAACCTTTATTCGAAATTAACATGTCCATGTAAACATGAAGGAAATTGGTTTAATTAAGAATTCTTTTATTTGGAATAAATAAATACTAATAATTTGTATAATAAAAAAAGCATCATGGAAACACTGCAATAGTGAAAATGCCCCAAAGTGAGTAGAATCAAGTAGAAGCGATACTAATGGAAATTGGGCTAAAGTACATCAGTCATGACAGCAGGTCACATAAATCTTACAAGATAAGCTTCTCTTTGTTGGCATGGTCACTCAGGCTCTCCAGCAGACTCTTGTCATCCTTATCTAGGAGACAAGATGACATGAGGAGAGACAGAAAATAGGTTTAGCAAAGCATTAATTTGATACCTGTATGAATTCAACCCCTGTGTCCCTTCCCTCTATCTATTTTATCGTTGTGTCCATGCATGAAAATCCTTCCCTCTCTCCTTCCATTCCCTTTTTTTTTGCAGAACCTACCAAAGATCACCAAGCTGCAGGAACACTTGGCTGTCCCCAGTGGATTCTCCAGCACCAGTGTGTATTCTCCACCATCATTGGCTCCACAGGTTGGAATAACCAGCGTGCACACTCCATTAGCAGTGCTGTGCCAAAACCGTGAGCATTGAGAGATCTTTGAATCTCCCTTAAACCAACAGGCCTACATATGGGGATTGCAACAAAATTACTGTTTGGAGGCTGGATCACACCACTGATCCATGACTAATAGTACACTGATAAGATGATATGATTAAATCCTCTGAAACACAAAATGCACTGATGTGTGTTATGTACCTGTGGAGTCGGCATGCCCTGATAGGCACAGCTCATGGTGCAGTCGTGGCCTTTGCGAACAGCATGGTCCTTCAGAGGCAGGAGGAACGTTGGCTTGACCTGACGTGATTGTGAAGCATACTCCTTTAAACGAAGCCCGCTGATGCAGTCTTAAAATCACAAGAACAGATTGAAAATAAAATCAGCATGCACCCTTATATTGTGTAGCTATATTAGAGTATCAGGTGCAGATTCTTTGTAATTTTTCTATCATAGATGTGATGCAACTGAAATGACGATGCGTTGGTCTCTAAACCCACAGTTAATCCTCCTGTTAACGTTAATTTGTCAGGACCAGCAATGGTGTTCCTGCATCATAGATGTGATGTAAATAAAATGATGATGCATTGGTATTTACAGACAGAATACAAAAAAATACATTAGAAATACATAATGCACATAATTTCTGTAATAAATGCATAAAAATACCGCACTAATCTGATCTGAAGCTATTTGGTGTATATTACAGTATCAAAGATGTATGTCACTTTATCTGAAGGTATTATGATTTCAAACCAGGAAGAACAAAATGAGAGAAAAAGGTGCAAAGTGAAATAAAAACCTGTACAGGAAAAAAATTATGGGATAATCCACATAAGAAACGGTTATCTGCATGATAAAAACCAAGTGTGCATGTGTGTGTATCTGGCGACTTGCACAAAATACAGAAAGAATTATCCATCCATCCACCCATCCACCCACCCTGCCCTCTTACCTTTTTCCTTGATGATGATGAACGGTTCCTTTGAGTCCAGAGGGTCACTGTCTCCAATAAAATTCTGTGCAATGACCCTGAAGTAGTACTTTCTCCCAGGAAGCAGTCCGGTGACGGTATACTTGCTGTTAAACACACGTTCAGCCACAGTGAACCAGGAAGTAGTACTGGCATCTCGCTTGAGGATGACATAATGTGCTCCTTCATCATCAGCAGCCAGATCTGGGGAGTGATCCCACTGTAAGGTCACTGTTCCCGGGAACTCCTCCAACAGGCTGAGGTTCCTTGGGGGTCGAGGAAAGTCTGACAGAGGGATCAGAGTTCAGGAGGATGGAGGAGGACGAACTGGACGATGCTCAGTGTAAATCAAACAAACCGAACACTGACCTGTGACCTTGACGTTGACGTCATAGTGAGCCTCTCCATAGTCGTTCTTCAGGTGAGCTCGGTAGATGCCGGAGTCAGATCGCTGAGAGGATGAAATGAAGAACTGGGAGTGACTCTTGCTCTTGGTGATGACTTCTCGTCCTGTGGTGATGACGTCATCCTTAAACCAGGATACCACTGGTGGAGGTGAAGCCTGTGGACAGTGGGTGTGTTAACATGCATCATTGCCTTATCATTGACTAATTTCAAAGTGATCCTCAATCCAGGATCTCTTCTGGATCATCACCAAAATGTAATCATTTGTTCCCTGTGACACCCCCAACATGTCATAAAATTTTCATCATAATCCGTTTATAACTTTTTGAGTTATCTTGGTAATTAATAGACGGACTCTGACAAAAACATAACGTTGGTGGACCTCTCTTCTTTCGGAGGGGGGAGGTCTGCCTTGGTGGAGGTTTGTTTTCTAGTGTATTTTATCTTATTTGTGTGATGTGTTGAAGATGAATGTGAATATTAAAATTGGAATGTAGAGGAGACCTCAGGAAGAATAGCAAATGAAACATCAGTTGCTAATGAATATCTTAATAAATGAAAGCTAATGAAATTAATACTTCTTACAGTGAGTTTTTCATGCAAGTAAGCAATGAGGGTTTTGGCCTTACGGAGAAACTGAGATGAAGGCAGAGTGCTGATCCTGCTCTCACCACCACCTGGTTTTTCAGTTTTCCCTGGAGGTCGAACCTGGGTGCCACTGTGTGGGAGGGAAAAAGAATACTCTGACAAGGAAAAGAAAAAAGTAAAATATAAAATGTACAAGAGAACACTGCTTTGTTACCAGGTGGAGGCATGGCTAATACTCCCTCTGACAGTTCAATAGGCTCCCCCACCCCTCCTTCATTCACTGCCCGGATTCGAAAGTGATAGTGCATTCTCTCCTGAAGTCCTCCCACAGTGAAGCTAGTACCAGCGATGGGAATCTTAGTGGCCTTTGTCCACTCTTTAGCATTTTCAGGACGGACCTCTAGGATATAGCCTGAAGGCTCGTCTCCTTGCTCTGGAGAGGTCCACTTCAGGGAAATAGATGAGTTTGTGGAGTCAGACACACACAGGTTCCTTACCTGACCAGGAGCTCCTAAAAAGGGAAAGTTGGGGTTTTATTTATCTAACATCCTCTTGATATTAGTATATTAGGAGGGAAGAAGTAAGAGAAAAAGAAGGAGTCTGTAGACAGTTCTCACGTATTGGATCTTTGGCTTGGACAGCATTAGAAACTGTGCTGGGACTACCTGATCCTGCCCGGTTTACAGTGGTCACCCTAAACTCATACTCCATGTCTTCCATCAGCCCATCCACCATGAACTTAGTGTCTGGAAATGAAAACATCCATAGAAAAACAGGAACTTCCATACAGGGTAGAAAAATGTGTTGTGAAAGGGGGGGGGGGGGGGGTTGCATTGGCGGCGTCTACACTCTTAAGTGCTTTTGTAGTTTTAACATACAATATATAATTTTAATAACTGCTAAAGCGACTTCTGATTAGTTCGTTAAAAACTGCATTTTGTTGCTATGTATTTGTGATCGAATCTAATCTATTCTATTTTAATCTAATAATAATAATACATTTTATTTGTATAGCGCTTTTCATGGCACTAAAAGAAGCTTTACATGAAGTAAAAAAATAGAATAATAAGAGTCCGACTACAATAATAATAAAGTAATGTAAAAAAATTTTGTAATCAAATCAATTCTATTCTTATTTTAATCCAATCATAATCTATTGCAATCAAATCTAATCTATTTTAATCTATTCTATTGTAATCTAATCTATTCTATTTTAATTAAATCCAATGTAATCTATTCCAATCCAATCTAATGTACATAATCTATTGTAATCAAATCTATTCTATTGTAATCTAATCTAATCTATTATAATCTAATTTAAAGTACCATGACATTAAGGAACATAGCACCATTCTTTACTGCCTTGAATCTAACCTGTGATCAGTTCTTTGTTGACCTGCAGCCACATACTGCTCCCCTTTTTCCTCCTCTCCAGTATGTAGCCTAGAACTGCTGCTCCTCCATCATTGGCTGGTGGTGTCCAGCTCACAGTCATGGTCTCCTTTGTTATGTTTGACACCTGGGGTTGAGCCGAAGTACCTGGAGGTTCTGAATCACAAGAGATGGTGAAGAGAGCCAAGTGGAATGTGTGACCCTGAAGTGAGAATCCAACGACTAGATTCGGTGAGGAAAAAAATCTGAATGCTCTGGCTCTGAAAATGGAGACATGTCTTAATCAGATCTCACCTATTGGCTCTCCAGCTCGCACCTCCTCCGTCTCCAGAGGGTCGCTAACTCCCTCTGCATTGGCAGCCCGGATTCGATACTGATAAGCCTGGCCTTCTTCCACTTTGCTGTCGCTGAACGTGGTGCTGCTGCCGTCTACTTCTCCAACTTTGTTCCAGGACTTCTTTCCTGCCACACGTCGCTCAATTGCAAAGCTGGTCACCTGCTTTCCCCCATTGTCACGAGGTGCCTTCCATTTCATCTTAATACATTTGGCTGATAGCTCCTGGAACTCTACTTTCCCCTGGGGAGTTTTAGGCCGGTCTAGAGAAAACGGTAAATGATGAGTTTAGTTCAATTAATAATAATGGGTTGGATTTATATAGCACTTTTTTGGACACTCAACTCGCTTCATATTAGTGACCCATTATTCATTTGCTGTCACATGTACCCTCTGGTGGTGGTAAACTACATATGTAGCCACAGCTGCCCTGGGGCAGATTGACTGACCGCCAAACATTCATACACCAGTGTGAGTGACACTGGAGGCAAGGAGGGTTAAGTGTCTTGCCCAAGGACACAACAGACCGACTAGGACAGAGCAGGATTCAAACCACCAATCCCTCAGTTACTGAATGATCTGCTCTACCAACTGAGCCATGGCCGCCCCAAGACAAAATAAAATTAGATTTTATTTCAAGCACTCAAAATCATCAAAAGATCAAGGCATCAACCAACATGGTCAACAACATTTTTATTTCATTTTATTATAGTTTTTTATGTCACAATTTTGACTTTTTAGATAATAATTTTTACTTTTTCTCTCATTATTGAGACTTTTTAATCTCAGAGTTGTGACTTTTTCTCTCAAAATGATGTATTTTTATCTCATATTTATCACTCATGATGACTTTTTATCTCAATTGTAACTTTTTTTCTCCCCTAAATTTCCTGCCCATATCCACAACAACTAACTTGATCAGAAACATTATCTACACAGTAACTAATTTTTAAAGGCTTTATTTTAGATACTTTTGAAACTTTTCTGATTTTTCCTGGTTAAATAATTATTATTGCATTCATGGGGAAAAATGCAGTTTGACTTATTACTTTTGTAGTTTATTACAATTGGCAAGTTGTACTTTTACTTAAGTAGATGAGTTGAATCAGTATTTCTAATTTTACCAGAGTGTTTTCCACACAAGTAGCTGTACTTCTACTTAAGTACAAAATGTGAGTACTTTGACGACCTCTGCAGTAGTTTTTGTGTAAAGTTGGTGACAAACAAACAAATTACAAATTGACCCTTTAGAGTCCTAACACACTGTAACACACCAATCACACTGAGATGTAGGTTGGCCACAGCAGTGCCACAGTCGCTCTTCAGACGAAGCATTATTGCGCCGCTGTCCTCTCTCACGCACCTGTTTAAAAAGACAAAACATTTAGAATAATATGCAGCCTTTATCAAACTATGTCTTGTTGGTGCTTTGTATTAGTTTTTCCATTTCCATATGTGTTTGCCCACCTGCTGAGTACCAGTGAAGTGCTGTCAGCTGTCCTCTCTATCTTGGTCCTCTCATCCTCCATGACCTCCACACCATCTTTGAACCAGGTTACTTTGGGAGTGGGACTACCTTTGAAGGGGATCTTGATGGTGGCTGACTGGCCCGCCTTCACAGTAAGAGGTCGGGCCCCCAACAAGTCAAGCACAGACGAATCTATTTTCGGAGGGTCTGTGAAGTAAGAGCAGAGGTGGGAGGTAACTAAGTAAAAGTACTTTGTTACTGGCTAAAATAGACAGAAAAGGAAACATGGAATGAACGAAGGCACTGTTTTTGTCAGTACGATGCCATAGATATTGATGATTTTGCTTGTTATCAAGAAAACTATCAAAAATGGATAGGTATCGGCTCTGAAATTAAACTACTATGACCTATTTATTTCTATTTTACCTTTAATTGTACCAGTAACAATGAATAAGAAATTGAAGAAAACAAGTGTGGTCTAATATTTTTCTGGAACTACTGTATAGGGCACATTATGCAAAAATTGAAAGCAACACATATTCAGAGGTGGAAGTAACTAAGTAAAAGTGCTTCCTTTACTGTGCTTAAGTATATTTTTTAGGTATCTGTACTTGAATATTTATTTTTCTGGCTTTTTACTTTTACTCCATACATTTTTGTATAAATATCTGTACTTTATACTCCTTATATTCTCAAAATACTCATTACTTTTTCAAACTAAACAAATGTGACACTATGAAAAATAAGTTGTAAATCAGGAATTGTGATTTACCATGTCACAATTTTGACTTTTCATCTCATAATTATCCATTTCTTATCTCACAATTGACTATCATAATTTTTGACTTTTTTTTCCCTCATAATTTTTTATTTTTTCCCTCATAATTTGGACTTTTTTATCTCA
The DNA here is from genome assembly GCA_020466265.1 of Siphamia tubifer. Taxonomy (NCBI): domain Eukaryota; kingdom Metazoa; phylum Chordata; class Actinopteri; order Kurtiformes; family Apogonidae; genus Siphamia; species Siphamia tubifer. The sequence continues at coordinate 12,056,775 of CM035788.1, forward strand.
TAATTAACCATTTCTTATCTCATAACTGACTTTTTTTAATCATCATTTTGACTTTTTTTCCCTCATAATTCTGACTTTTTCCTTCATAATAAACCTCATAAACCAGATTATTTTTTCACACCAGTATCTGTACTTCTACTTAAGTACAGAATGTGAGTACTTTGACCACCTCTGCACATATTCATATCTTTCAATGTGAATGGGAAAAGTGTGGTTTTGAATATGAAACACCCACCTGGACTTGCTAACTGACTCACCTGCGATAGTGAGCACAGCCTCACTCTCTGCTCCCTTGGCTCTGAAGGTGTACTTTCCCTCATGGGCATCTGTCACACCATTAAAGATCACTTTGTGTACAGCTCCTTGTTTTACCACCTGAACCCCATTGAGCTCTGAAATCTGTGAAACATAACATAATACAAGAATGCAAATACTAATTATTTATGAGTCAAAATTTCCAAAGTCTTTATGTTGCTTTTGTAGAATCAGGGGGTGCCAAACTCTGGTCCTGGAGGGCTGGTGTCCTGCATATTTTATTTTATAGATATTTCTCTCTTTTTGTCACACCTGTAAATCATTACATCATTGTCAGGCTTCTGTAAATATCTGATTATATCCCTGACGTGTTCTGAATGGATGGTTTAGTTTCGATATTTAGAAAAATTCAACCGTTTTAGTTGTTGTATTCGAGTCCGGTATTTTATGGTATCGGACTAGCTGGTATTTGATTTGGATTTGTCTCGGTCTCGACCACTGGTATTGCCAAATATGGTTCTTGGTCTCAACCGAGTCCAGGCGTCTTTATTTTCTTACAATATTCCAGGAAAAAGTCATCATTCGTCTGGGTAAGTTAACTGCAGAGCTAGGCGGTGCTTAGCCTAGTAAGCTAGGCTACGTGTGCTAATGTTAACATTAGCTAACATTGCATAAGATAAGACATGCTATGTTTTTGGACATAGTTATCATCACTTAATGCACGTCTGGCATTACTGTTTTAATCAGATATATAAAAAAATATCAAACGATTGGCTGTCGTGAATTACATTTGTAACGTTCACTTTAGGGTAAAGTAAACGTGTGCTCGCGCGCGCGCGTGTCCTCCGTAAACAACACTTGTTTACTTCATGTTTGTGTGAGACTGTACTTGTGTTACATAGGGTAGCAGATACACAAACGCTCGAGCGTTTACGTTAACATTCACTTTAGGGTAAAGTAAACGTGTGCGCGTGTTCTCTGTAAACAACTTCTGCACTTTGTTTAGAAATTAAATATTTTTTAAATTGCACTCTGTTAATTTTTATTTAACCAAAGTTTAATGTTTTCTGAAAATAGACGTGTCTCATTAACACATATCTAAATAACAACACAATGAAATGCTCTTTTTTCTTTTTTTGAAGTCATAAACCAACCATAGGAGTAAACTGGTAATACTGGTCATTCTGGTCTATGTCTGGACTGAAGCTATATTGTAATTTAGTTGTTCAAATACTCACTACTACTACTTATCAGTGGTAATAGTAGTGGATTGGTTTTTGTATCAGTTGTACTTGGTATCTATAGGTATCACCTTATATTATTCTGTTTTCATTAGTTTATGTGATATCGAGGGGAATGGTTTACTTTATACTTAATATTATATAGAAATCCTGGGTGTTGTGGCATTGTTTTTGCTTTTAGATCAACAAATAATAACCCAAAATGATTGACTTTTTATACTGTCATGCATACAACTTGTTTTTTTCTGTCCTGGACTCAGTCTTGTCTTGGACTTGAACCTCTTTGGACTGTCTTGACTTGGACTCGACAAAGGTGGTCTTGACTACAGCCCTGTAATAATCTTTTATGTTAATTTATTGACTATTGTTAAAATGTTTCATAACTGACATCTTGTTTCTTGTATTTATGTATATAATATAACTAAGTGGTGCATGAAGTATATAATACAGTTGTATTTTTCCCTATATTAATTTACTTATTTATTAGTTGTAAAAGTGGTACAAAAATAGACACATGATTTTTTTTTATAAATCATGGACTGCAAGTCTTGACAAATAATGACAACAATAAAGTCATTACCTCCACTCCATCTTTCAGCCATATTCCATCCACTTTTTCATCATCTAAGACAACACACAGCTCTGCAGGGGAGCCCGTAGGACACTGAGCATCTGACATACCACTCTTCACCGCGGCAAAACGCTCTGACAGCATGACAGAAGAAAAAATGAATGTCTTAGTTTGTAATACTAATAGAGAGTGGATGTAAAAGGCTGGTGTGTATAAGTGAACTACAACAGTTGTCATTACCATCCACTGTCAGGTAGGCAGAAGACTTATATTCATGTGTGTCATTGTCCTGAGTACAGACGATGGTGTATTGTCCTTCATCTGTCAGCTCACAGTCCTCCATGATAACCTCTGCCCTTTTCCCCTCATGCATGAAGATGTAACGGCGGCTGGCTGTGATATCACTTCCATTCTTCAGCCAGCGAATGTGTACGTCCTTGGAGCTCATCTCACACTCCAGATGTGCTTTGCTTTTCTCCTGCACGCGGACATTCTTCAAGTGGCTGGTAAAGCTAATGGGAAGTCCTGGATGGTAGAGGTATAAGACAGAGAACACAAGGAAGAGTCAGGTTTTTGGCTTATCACACACACACACACACACACACACACACACACACACACACACACACAGGCTGAGTAATACTTTAATACACACACACACGCACACACACACAGGCTGAGTAATACTTTAATATGCACACACACACACACACATTTCCATGTGTGTGTGTGTTTGTAATTAATTTGCCATTGGGTAGTGAGTGTAAGCAAATTATTTTTAGAAAAAAAAAGTAAATAAAAAAAAAAATTAATGAATAAATAAAAAACAATAATCATTTACAAAAATATATAAAAATAAATACAATTAATAATAATAAAAAATGTTTTAATTCTAAATAAAATTATATATATCATTATATATATTATATTATATTAATAATTAAGAAAGTTAAAATAATTTGACATCAATTTGATTTAAAATGGATCAGGCCATAATCATAATAAACAACAAATTATGAAAACTGCAAATGCTCTTCTTTATTTTAGTGTAAAAAAAAAGGGATTAAATAAATACACGAATAAATAAATAAAAGTAGTAGTCTGTTACAAGTAATGTGAATAACCTGAAATGTATGTGGAATTTCACCAACATTCTGAATGTTACTAAATGTGTGCATTTGTAAATCCATTGTTATCATTACGTTGTGATGCAGATGTATAAATTATAAAGTCTAATATTGTTACTATTGCATTTATTTTTCTTAAGAATTTTTAGGTTGTTAATATTTTTTTATGTTATGTTGAAGTACAGTTAATAGATATAAATATTTTTATTGCAGAATTTGGCTTTTTCACTCAAAAACCCCAACAACATTTTGACTTTAACATTATTTTATAATTATTTTTTTATCCCATTATTTATATTATTTTACTGGTGTGGCCTACTGTATATCATATTAAGGCGAATGTAGCCCCTGAACTAACATGAGTTTGATACCTCTGATTTACACAGTTACATTGCAGTATAGGTATATTGGAATTCCTGTGCATTTCCCTGAGTCACATAGTTAAAAAGGACACACAGGTAAAGCGTAAACACAGGTAAAATATATGAAATGAACCATTAGTTTTGCGAGAGATGTCTGAAGAAATTGGTGACCTATTGGCCTGTGAGCTAATGACTTATTATTATAATATAGATGAGGATCGAATCATTAAATATTGTGCGTATGGTTGATTTTCCTTATGTGCACTGGGCCGTCATTATGGTTAAAGAACGAGAACAAGAGAGTCTAGTCATGAATAACTGTAATTAACACAACCTCAATTATTCTGCTTCTGTTTCTGCAACCCCAGAAGACAGCCACATGTCCTTGTGAAGATATTTACATGCCCCAGCTTGCACCTTGGGCAAGTAAGCATGTTGTTAGACAGAGCTGTAATAAATGAGCTTGTTGTGAGGAGGGATTTGGTTGGATTACTTTCAACTCTGCACTAGGAGGGAGGATTTATTATGCTTCCCATACATCTTCATTTGGAAGATAGAGGGAAGATGATGTTGTTTAGCATAGCCATGAAGGAACGGAGCGTCTAATCTCTGCAGAGTTTAAAAAAAAAAAAGTAAAGTAAATAATAAGGCAGTAACTGCTCATCTCCTCTGAGTCTGAAATGGAAAGTTAGTTTTTTTGGGAAATTGTAGCCTCACTAAAAATGAGACGACACAGCCCTTTTGGGGAAAACAAAACAAAAAAAGAACACATGAGAAGTTTGTGACGGTAGTGAAAGTCACGAAATACAGATTCATACGCTCAATGAAAAGAGGCACAGTGGCGTTGAGGTCTCCGATGCTGATGGCGTAGTCTCCGGTGTCGCTGACTTTGACGTCTTTAATCTTCAAGGTGTAGGTCAGACCATCCTCAGACAGGGACACCTCGAACTTTTCATCTCTTTTCACTTCCTTTCCTTTTACCTGTCGAAACATAGATATATCTGGCAACACACTTTCCTTCTTTTTCTCGCTTTTGTGTTGTCCCTCGCCACTCATGTCTAGAAAGTGTATGCTTAAAAGTTTCTTAGGTAGTGTTTTCTTTCTCTGGGGTGCCTCAAAGCCTTAAAAAAAAAAAAAACTCACCAAAGAAGCATGAAAAAGGTTTAACTTCTTGACTTCTGAAAAGTCTAATTAAGTCCTCTAGTGCACTTTTAGAACGTGCTCACCTTCCAAATGAGCGGCGCCTCTGTCTTCTTGGAGAGCTGGACTTCAAACACGGCTGTCTGACGCTCTGTCACACTTTTGGGTTTGAAGTCACTCAGGAATTTGAGAGGTTCATCTGACGGAACGAATGGAAAGAAAGAACAAGATTTCCAATGATTTAAACACCTTTGTTGAAAGAATTACATGTGAAAGAACAGTGTTTTTTCGCTCACAGTTAGACTTTAGAGGTAGTTCTAAGAGGCTGCTGCTACTGTTCGTGAACCCTTAAAGACCCAAAAGCATAGACTGATCTACAGAGGTGGTAAAAACACTCACCAGGGCCGTCTCTAGCTTCATGGGGGCCCTAAGCAAGATGCTGTTTAGATGGTCTACTAAAGCTATGTCCAGACACCAATGCAACGCGGTACAAAAAAATTGTACCATGTAAAAAATTATATATATATTGCGTCCACGCTGGGAACAGATCAGTAAAATATCATATAAACATGGAATGGAGAAAGCGATGCAATACACACGCTACATCTCTAGGTTTGCTGTAAGATAGTCCCACCGGATACACCAGAACAATAGAAAAAGTTGTGTGGCTGTCTCTGCTGCTCGTCTTATTGGTTTAACATCAGTAGATTTTATTTCAATAACACTAGTGAACTTACCAGGACCTTCTTGGTGCTATCTTTTTATAATAACTAACTTTAATCTCTTTTAACCCTTACTCCCTTTCATACATTTTAATATTAAAGGTAAAATGTAGCTTCTCTGTTGTTTTTTATTTTATTTTATGATATGACAAACTAGTGCCTCGTAGTCTACAGTGTGTGTTCCTGTATGTTCTAGTGATGGATTAAAAACAGAAGTTAGATTTTAGTGCATGGTGTGTACATGTACTGTTGACTGACCAATAAAGGATCCTAATCTAATTTAATATTTCCTAATGTAATGTAATCTAATGTCTCTTTGTTTGTTTGCTTGCTTGTGAGCAAGATAACTCAAAAAGTTATGGATGGATTTTAATAATGATGATTGATAATGCGTCAATGAAGAAACCATTACATCTTGAGCTATAAAGGTCAAAGGTCAAGGTCACAGTGAAGGTCAACAGCTAAACCACATAAGTGGTGATATATCAGAATCCAGACAAGATAGTATCACACGTTTTATGCATTCACTTCATCTTATCTTCAGATATCGGATGAGGTAACACCGATAGGCTCGATGATGTCACGTGTTGATATCATATGACATCAAGCGAATGGTATATTTGTAAAATTTATGACCTTTACAGACTTGCGCTGCTTCGTGGAGGTCTGCGCTCTCGGAGTGCTCCAGGTTTTGTATTGAAATAATGATACATTGTGCTGAAGAATAAATTTTTTTTCAGTTGTCTCCTTTTTGATGTAACAAGCTTTATATTTTCTCTAAGATTTTGTGAACAAAATACATGATTTTATTATAAATGGAGCTAAAAATGCAGAAAAAGTTACTTTTGTTTCACTAGAATTTACCCAAATCATTTATGGGAGTCTATAAATTGTCAGTAAATTAAACTCAGGAAAACACTTTTTATACTATAATAAATGATGACAAATCACTCAAGAAAACTTAGATATAGAGACAAATGTGTTTGGACGTTATCGCATCAATATGTCTTGGTCTTTAAAGGATGAGCATTTGTTTAACTTGTCCGTTTGTATTGTTAGACACAAACTGAAAGATGACAGACAGTAGGTGAACACTAAGTGAAGCAGAAAATAAAGGCGTAACAAATATGTCATGCAAATAGGCAGGTCGTTATGCTAATATTAAACTTGTCCGTTTGCGCTACACAGTCAGACAGGCTCAATTGCAGAGAACATACACCAATGCATGTCAAGGAAAGTAAATGACAAGTAAAGGACAGAGGCTAAAAATGAAATTCGGCCAGACAAACCAAAACCACGTTGTACACTTGCCTATGACATGAAGCCTGGCTGTCAGTTTCTTGTCTCCAACCTGCAGAGCGTACATGCCCATGTCACTGAGACTCACACTAGATATGCATAACATGTGCTTGGTCCCCATCTGTTTCACTTCGTATTTCCCATGAGAATACTGGATCCGCAAGAGCTCTGCACCCTGAATCGTGAATAAAACATACAGGTAAAGAGGAGGATGAAGAGTAGCCTCAAAAGTATCCTCAATAATCACACACTCACACACACACACACACTCTATAAACTTTACCAGGAACCATTGCATTCTGATATTTGGATCTTTCAGCTCCAGGATGGTGTCGAACATGACGTTGGTATCCACTTTTGCTGTTATGTCTTCCAGGGGCTTCAGCACACGCACCATCTATGTGACACATGATTAGACACTGATTTATTTATATTGGACAAAATACCTAAGTGGGAACCTGGCAGTGCAGAGTATTTCCTCACTTTGACTATGTGTTGCTATGCGACATATCTTTGTTACCATGGCTATGCAGTGCGACACTAAGGTTTTTATTTTTTTATTTTGATTTTTTTATTTCCAATGCCAGTTTACCTCTATTTTGAGCTATTTTTTTGTATCATACCCCCAGCCTTTTCTTTTTTTTTATCTAATCCTGTGCTATGTGAACAAGTTCTCTGTGTGACAGACCCACCTCCACTTCCTCTTTCTTCTTCATCTCCTTCAGTTTTTTGAGGATTCCTCTGAAGTCAGTGAAGCCGTGCTCGGCACAGATCCTCTCGTAGTCCTTCTTGTCAGCTCCAGCCAGGATCTTTAACATCTCCTCTTCTGTAGGTGGCTTCCTCTCCTCTCTCTTCTCCACACAGCTTCAAAAACATATGTCAGAACGTCAATAAAAAGACGTCAGACAAAAAAAATAAAAAAAATAACAGGGAACACGTATACATGAAGGTGCACAGGTATATGTTAGACTTGTATATGCAGGTTATTTATATGTGTGAGATGACATCCCAAGCGTGTGTTTTTTTTTTTTCAACCTCGTCTTGTAGATATTTCTGGATACAAACAAAAATCTGATGTGAAAGCAGATGAGACGATGCTCTATCTGACCTTGATAGGTTTTAAGAACGTTTATTACCTATTATCAGGTAATAACCGTGCGCTCCTACCGTTTTTTCAGCTTCTTTTTGAAGTCTAAAGCTGGATCTGAAATACAAAGAGAACACCCTGACCATAAGCACTGGGTCAGATATGTAGTATGAGTGCATGTTATGTAGAATGTTTACACCTACTCTCTGTAACAATGAGGGAAATGGAGTAGATGGCTTCACCGTGGGTGTTGGACGCTACACACTTGTACACATCTGCATCCTCCAGGTTGAGATTTTTGATCTAAGGAGCAAATAACACATGACAGGCCTAATAAAAAAACAAAAATACAAAAACATTCTTTCTAACGAACTAATTTCACTAATTTATGGCAGCCCCAGATATTCAATATGGAGAATGTTTTTGCTAAAAGTAATTTGTGTTTAATCATATAACAGTTTGTTCTACTATGTTGCAAATAAATGTTACTAGTTGATGACATTTCATTTTCATTTATTTGTTTATTCAAACAAATATGTAACTACATTTACAGTTCAAAATCCTGTACGTGCAGTAAATATCAGATTTTTCAACGTAGATATCTGCGGCTGGTAAAGTATTTTTTTATTATATATTTTTTTAAATACAGTGGATGCGGCTTATATACAGGTGCAGCTTATAGTCCAGAAAATACAGTCAGTGTCTTTACAAGTCTGACAATTAATACTGAACAAACAATAACTCAAACTGTAAATTGTGGAAAAGCTGCAGCATCTGAAACCAACTACAATGAACATGTGACAGATAAACAGAACCACAGTGCTTCAGTTTCACACTCACAGTGTGTCATGTCTTTTATGGATTGGGATTGCCTCTCTCAACTCACCACATATTTTTATTAGTATGTTTTTACAAATTACTAGAAATTTCAGGTGACCTGATTTGAATTCCACATGACCCTATGTGGGGTCGTGATCCCAAGGTTGAAAAACACTGCCTTAGTGTTTTGCACCTTGGTTAATTTCACACCTGTACGTATAAACTGTATATGCACATATGCAAACCTTTTTGCCATATTTTTTTCTGCTTTCTATCTTTTATATTTTCACACTTACTTTCCTTTTTGTTTTTTCTTTTTTGCTAGTGTTTTTTTTTTTTTCAAGAGTGATTATGTATGCATCTGAGCTATTGTGGCCAAGTAATTTCCCTTGTGGATCAATAAAGTTTGCCTAAGTCTACGTCGAATTCTAGTTTAAGTAACACACACAGAATAAATGTGTCTTTGTATGTAATATAAAGATGAATTAGAGGAAAACTTATTGTAATTACCTATGTGAAAATATACTGTAGAGATGTAACTGCAGTACCTATATTAATCAGGGTGAGGCAGTGTCATGCTGACAATACCCAGTAAACATTTAGGCCTGTAACTTAACAGTCATCCCTCACCAGTGAAACAGATGGCAAGGGGAGATGCATATGTCAGCACCCACAAGTTAATTGCTTTATAATAGCTATTTAAGCTTCACTTAAGCTCCCCGGCTGGTTCAGAGAAAGTGCTAAATCCACTCCAGAGCGGTTATAGATAAAAGGATCACAGAGACATTTTTTTTTTCTGTCTACTTTTCGTCATGATGTATGGTACGCTCTCCAAGTTGACAGCACCAAGATGGCAAAACCACCCGGCTTAATGACAGACTACAGAGAACCGCTGCACACAGAGTACAAGGGTGGCATTCACCTCTGAAGGTGATGCAACTTGACTTGAAACCTTGTCTTTGTGAATGCATTTAGATGTAAGAGTTTGTAACTGAATTAAAGAAATATGTGAAGGTACTTTTGTTCCGGCAGGATAGACGCTCTATCTATCTATCTATCTATCTATCTATCTATCTATCTATCTATCTATCTATCTATCTATCTATCTATCTATCTATCTATCTATCTATCTATCTATCTATCTATCTATCTATCTATCTATCTATCTATCTATCTATCTATCTATCTATCTATCTATCTATCTACCTACCTACCTACCTACCTACCTACCTACCTACCTACCTACCTACCTACCTACCTACCTACCTACCTACCTACCTACCTACCTACCTACCTACCTACCTACCTACCTACCTACCTACCTACCTACCTATCTATCTATCTATCTATCTATCTATCTATCTATCTATCTATCTATCTATCTATCTATCTATCTATCTATCTATCTATCTATCTATCTATCTATCTATCTATCTATCTATCTATCTATCTATCTATCTATCTATCTATCTATCTATCTATCTATCTATCTATCTATCTATCTATCTATCTATCTATCTATCTATCTATCTATCTATCTATCTATCTATCCTCTTTTTTCCTCACATCTGTACTGTGACGAATTACTTGGCTACTGAACATTTGGTATGTGAAAAAACTATTAAATGGTAATAAAAATGTAAATTAAAATGGTGGCAAGCAATAGTATTTTCTATTTAAAAAAAAAAAGTCTCTGTCAAGTATCCGTATAAATCAATGTAAATATTGCTTTTAAAAACTTTAAATAACTAAATTATAAGTTTTCAGCATTCGAAATGAAGTCTGCTAAATCCATGGCTGCTTTTGAATATCGCATTAAAACACTATTGATTTTTAGAAGTTCTCATCTCTCTTGTTTTATTTGATTATTATTATGATTATTATTAGTGTTGTTATTTCATTGCTTGTTTGTTAACTAATTAAAAGTAAAGCTTCTTATCGTATCACACCTTGAGTATATACTGATTGTTGATGTTGTCATAAAAAGTCTTCGTCTCATCAGACAGTGGGTTCCCGCTGGCTCTTTCCCAGTTAACATCAGGCTGGGGATTCCCCGTTACCTTGGCTCTGAACACCGCATTGTCACCTGTGAATCAGAAATCAGAAATCTCTTGGGACGATTTAGCGGCGTAGTAATCACTGTGACCCCTCCCTATGTAACAACACCCATTGTTTTTTTGTTTTTTTTGTTTTTTTAATGAAATGTGCATGTTTTTTCAACTCATACTGCAGCAGAATAAATGTTTAATGTGCATCTGATTTATTGCCTATTTCTCTAAGGCCAGGAGTCACTTCATGAATGCTAATACTATGGCTACTCTGCAGTGTTCTGCATATTGTGACAGGCAGGTCTTCTACAAGCCTCTTAATCTATAATTCACAGGTAGCGCCAGGGTGAAAAAGGCTCAAACACCCACAGTTTATGCAGAGCAGGCACTAGTATTCAGCAGAAGCAGCTAACGTCAGACACGGAGGTCATGAACATCACACAAACTCTATCACAGAACCTTTGCCTTTGTCAGGACTTTGATCTGAGAGGAGCAACAGTATATATTAAATGTTCACCTAGAGAGACAAATAATGATCTGGAGTTTACTTTCTAGCAGGGGTGGTAAAAGTACTCACATTCTGTACTTAAAAAGAAGTATAGCTACCTGTGTGAAAACAATCTTCTGGTAAAAGTAAAAGTATTGAATCAACTCCTTTACTTAAGTAAAAGTAAAAAAAAGTACAACTTCTCAATTGTAATAAAGTAAAACTGCATTTTTTTTTTTTTTTTGCTATGGATGAAACAATACTGAATCACACAATATTATAAAAGAATCCAAAAATAAAATATTTAATACTGAGTTACTTTGTAGATAATGTGTTTGATGAGATTATGGTTACTTCGTTTTGTGGGTATGGACGGGAAATTTAGGGGGGGGGGGGGGGATCCTTAATTATGAGATAAAAAGCGAAAATTGTGAGATAAAAAAAAAGTCCAAAATATGAATTATTAAATGCAAAATTATGACAAAATGCCACAAAGGAGATATAAAGTCATAATTATAAGATACAAAGTCCAAATTATGAGATAAAAAGTAAAAAAAAAAAAAAAAGAGATGAGAAATGCAAAATTATGACATAAAATGCCACAAAGGAGATAAAAAGTCATAATTTTAAAATAAAAAGTGTCAAAATTTTGACATAAAAAGTCACAGTTTCTCTCCTACACTTATTTTTCATACTGTCACATCTGTTTAGTTTGAAAAAGTAACACGTCTATTGTGAGAATGTAAAGAGTATAAAGTACAGATATTTATATAAATGTAAAGAGTATAAAGTACAGATATTTATATAAAAGTAAAGAGTATAAAGTACAGATATTTATATAAATGTAAAGAGTATAAAGTACAGATATTTATATAAAAGTAAAGAGTATAAAGTACAGATATTTATATAAAAGTAAAGAGTATAAAGTACAGATATTTATATAAATGTAAAGAGTATAAAGTACAGATATTTATATAAATGTAAAGAGTATAAAGTACAGATATTTATATAAATGTAAAGAGTATAAAGTACAGATATTTATATAAAAGTAAAGAGTATAAAGTACAGATATTTATATAAAAGTAAAGAGTATAAAGTACAGATATTTATATAAATGTAAAGAGTATAAAGTACAGATATTTATGAACAAATGTAGGGAGTAAAAGTAAAAAGTCAACAGAAAAATAAATACTCAAGTAAAGTACAGATACCTGAAAAATCTACTTAAGTACAGTAATGAAGTACTTTTCCTGAGTTAATTTACACCTTCTGCTTTTTAGTGGAGTTGAGCTCGTGTCATCTCCAGGCAAACTACGGGAAAAGGTCTAAAATTAGTGTGCACAAAGTTCTCTTAAAGTCTCAAGGGCTGGCAGTTGTTTATGCTGCAATGTGAAGAGATATATCAGGGGACACAGAGGGCATTTCTTAAATTTTCAAGGTGCTGCGAGATGAAAGGAGCAGTTCAACTCACCCTCTTGGGCAGTTATGGGGCGCAGTTTTTCCTCAAAATCTGGGACAGACTGTCCCTCGGGGATATGGGGGGATTTCTGAACCTGGCTGAAGGACTCCACCATAGCTGAGGTTTTGCGCTGAACTCCAGAATGTTCTGAAGGAGCAAAAAGGACAGACACACTGACAACATTAGAGTCACCAGCAGATTTGCATTAGATACAAAAGTATTACCCTAACCAGGTGTCCCAGTTTGTGTGGGTCTGTTCAGTACATTTATATTTTGTCTCCCATGTCACACACGTCGATATGATGTCCCACATTTCCATTTTAAGCAAAATACATGAATTCAACTGAGCTGTTCAATTTGTAACCACATGTACTGTAACACACAAAAACCTAAACAGTTGCCAGTGACCAAAATAATATCCAGTACCAGGTCAAAGGTTAAGAACTGTTGAACCATTATATACTGGCGCTGGTAAATGATGAACATTTTTATCAGATTAATCAGAGGGTTTCTTTGGGCTAGTTTTGATTAAACATGATTAAGGAGGTTCAGTTTTAACCCTTTGTTGGTCATACTACAAAAATCACAATTAATTGTATTTATTTCCACCTCACAACGACTATTATAACATGAAACACTTTAGCTGTAGCGCCAGCTAGCAGAATACCCAACTAGCAAAATACACTAAGAAACACAAAAAATGCTTTAAAAAAATACAAAATGTGCTAAAATCCACTAAAATTTACACAAAAATAAACTAACAAAATAGCAATAAAATGTCTAAAACATAAATGTATGGGAAATTAACAGGTTTATTCAACACCTTCAACAGTTTCAACAAAACAACTTGAAACAAAACAAGTGTTGCATTATAATTTATATATATATATATATATATATATATATATATATATATATATATATATATATATATATATATATATATATATATATATATATATGGTTTCAACACAAGCATTTTCTGCAACATTGATTCACCACTAAAACCCTTGTAGTTTAAAAGTCACAGCAGTCATACTGTAGACTCTTCTTTTTATGTTCAATTAATGATGTATTTCGCTGAAAAAGCCACGTTTTTGCGTGTTTCTCTGATTTGATATGACAACCTTTGAATTTGAATCTTGTATTTGTTTTTTTATTTCGACTTTCTTTATTCTTCTGTATAGCTCTGTGTTCTCTGTCTTTGAATTTAGCCTTGTATTTTATTCTCTTATTGTGGTTTTATTTATTTTTCTGTACGGCACTTTGGTCAATTGCAGTTGTTGTAAAGTGGTTGGAGTGGATTAGATAGACTTGGCCTCTATACTATAAGCTTTTATGAACATCCACATGAACGATAAATTAAACATAAGAAAAAAACTGATTTTTATTGAAAAAATTTAAAAAGCAGAGTGTTATATTATAATAAATGGGGGGGGGTAACTTGGAAAAGGTTAACTGTACAGAAAAAAATCACTTGGAAGTCATTGCGTACATGATCTTTAAAGGGTAAGAATATATTAATTTGATATAATAACTGTCCATCAACTAGTCTCATGTGAATATCAGAAGTTGGTTCATGGTGATAAGGGGTAAGTGCATACTCGTAGGGATGTCATATTTTTACTGGTCATTACAGCTGGTGCCAAGACTGAAATGATAAATCAGAACTGATGTCTGATAATGGAATATAACATAAATTAAATTCTGTAGTCTAAGCTCTTAACTGAGACCTTATATACTAATGTTTCCACCTTTTCTTTTTTAATCAAATGTCCTCATTTTTCATGCACACATTAAATATCCACATAAAAATAGCTGCACATAAGACTGTAATAACTGTAAAATTCTAACATTATAGTGCATATATTTATCATGGGAATATAGAGGGAGGGGCATTGGAATAAAATGCCTCATATGTGAAATCTGCAGAACCCATTGTGTCTATTTCTAAAGTTATAAGGACATTATAATATCAAGATTTAACACTAGTTCTATTATGTACCAGTTTTTGCTGCACATTTAGTTTATTAAGACATAGTTAGCCCAAGTGTATGATGATGAAAGTTGTTAATTTACTTAATAAGATAAAGATGAAAAGTTCTTTACAATGCCATGTTTTAAATCACAGGTGTCAAACATAAGGCCCGGGGGCCAAATCCGGGCCGCCATAGGGTCCAATCTGGTCCTTGGGATGAATATGTGAAATGCAAAAATGACATGGAATATATTAATAATTAAGGATATTAAAATAATTTGACATCAGTTCGATCTAAAAATGGATCAGACCATAATCATAATGAACAATTAATGATGAAAACTGCTAATTTTCTTCTTTGTTTTAGTGTACAAAAACGGGAATAAATAAATAAAAGTACTAGCCTCTTATAAAAAAATTTAATAATCTGAAATGTACATGGAATTTTGCCAATATTCTGAATGTTACCAAATGTATGTATTTGTAAACCCACTGTTATCTTTCAGTTGTGATGTACATGTATAAATGATGAAGTGTATCCTATTATTTATATTATTTGACCCACTGAATGTGTGAACTAAAATGAGTTTGACACCCCTGTTTTAAATATTCTGTTAATTTTGTCTCTCCATTAATTATTCCACACACTACTGTCTCCATTCATTAGGAAAGATAACACATAATAGGACTCTCTTTGCCAATAATTCCTACCATCCATCGTTCTAGATAAGCCTTGGGACACTTTACGCAGTTTGGTGGAGGTCATGGAAGAGGTGAAGGTTGAAGAGGAGGACGTTTGTATTTCAGACATGTGCCTCATTTGACCCATCTGCTGGTCCATCTGCTCCACTCTGCCCCCACTGGCTGGGAGGAGCTGTGCTGCCATGGTAACGACGTGCAGGTGAGGTTAATGTGTTGTGTTGTTTGCTGCAGATACAAAACAAATCCACACGTGAAACAATATCCTGCAAGTGGTGAAAAGGCAAAGTAATTCCACTGTTCATTCTACCTTATCTGACTGTGTGACAGCTTTTGTTTCTGCAATATCGAATAAGACGGGCCCAGGTGGTGGTGGTGGGGGGGGGGGGGGCACAAGGACATTCCTAACCACCTTCTAAAAATTTGCTGATAGTGCTAATATCTATGGGGTGGGTGTTTGGAGGAGGAGATATACACCTTACTTGTGTTTATACTGAAGTATTTTTTGTGTGTGTCTGTAGTAATTGGGTCTGTGTTTCCATAAGCACGCACCACAAAATGATTGAAACCCACCACCCGACCTCTGCTCATCCCCTGCCCTTTCCTCGCTCTATCATCCTGCTTTTAGCGTGACTACAATAGTCCTCTGCCTTTGTTAAGTTCACACAAAGATCCAATTAAAAAGGTAATCCACACACCTGCTGTGTTAGATAAAGCATTGTTTGTACCGCTGATGAACTGTGCTCCTTCCTCCTTCCTCTGAATTAGGATTCCCCTTTCATTCGCACCCTCTGTTCTTTTCTTTCCACATAGAATTAAACGGTGTTTTGGTTTGAATGTCTTTTTATCTGAACATACTGTATATATTTAGGAGAATAGGCATTAACTTTAATATGAGAAACCATTTCTATCTGTACCAACACTGAAAACAGGGGGTTTTAATATAAAATAATCTGTATAAAATAGGTTAATTCATATTTATACATTAAATATAATGGGTTAGGATAATTAGGGCTGTTAAATAATTACTGTTTTATCAGATTAAGCACAGGGCTGCTTTTGATTCATTTTGATTAAAATTAAACGTACTCTTAATCCTGATTTTGATCCGGACCCTGATTCTCATTCCGATTCATTCTCATTCATGTTTTCATTCACATTCTCAATCATATTATCATTGACTTTCATATTCTCATTCTCATTCATATTCTCATTCAAACATTGTCTTAATCCTGACCCTGATTCTCATTCCAATTCATTCACTTTCTCATTCATATTTTAATTCATATTATCATTCACATTCTCATTCCAATTTGCATTCTCATTCATATTCTCATTTGCATTCATATTGTCATTTAAAATTCGCATTCACATTTTCATTCACATTGATATTCTCATTCATATTTTTATTCATGTTATCATCCACATTCATATTGTCATTCATATCCACATTCTCATTGAAATTATCATTCACATTCATATTTTAATTCATATTCTCATTCACATTCATATTGTCATTCATATTCACATTTTCATTCACAGTTAATTTCTCATCCCAATTCGCATTCTCATTCACTTTCTCATTCACATTCTCATTCCAATTCGCATTGTCATTCATATTCTCATTCATATTGTCATTCACATTCCAATTATCATTCTCATTCATAATCTCATCCGGATTCTCATTCTCATGTTCATTCTAATTCTTGCCTGTGAGTGACAAACACAAATGAATATACATAAATAGCATTATGTGAGTAATCACACTGAAACATGCCGCTCGTGTTTCTACTTTAAAAAACAACAACTTCAAATATCAAATACATGTCAGTTTGCACACTGACATCTCTATCTGACAAACACCACTGGAATATAAAGTTGTTTTTACATGCAGGTTTGAGCTCACAAATGTGTTTTGATGTGCGTCTGTTTGAAATAAATCAAATAGGGTTTTGTTTTGCTTTCGCTTCCTGTAGAAAATAGAATAAGAATTACCGTAGGTGAAGCAATTAGGTTTAAAGTGTACCAAGTGACTCAGAGCAACAGCACGTCGAAACAGGTCGCTATATTTCTGCGAGTGGAACACGAGAACATCATTTTTTTTTCCCCTCTGTTCTTCTCTACTTCTTTGTTCTGTGTCCTTGATCTCTCTCTCTCTCTCTCTCTCTCTCTCTCTCTCTCTCTCTCTCTCTCTCTCTCTCTCTCTCTCTCTCTCTCTCCTGTCATCCAGCATGGTAAATTGCAAAAGGTTTTTATTTTCTCCCCCTTTGGCTCTATTATTTCAGAAAAACCAATACACACAAGCCAACCAAACTTACTTGTTAAACCAAGGTCTTTGCTTTTTTTTTTTTTTTTTTTTTTCAGATTTAGTGTCTGCTCCGGGTTCCTGGTTCAACTGCTTCCAGCCTCAGCGACTTGTATAGTGATGTTCTTATTCCACACACAGCCCCTCTCTCAGCAGGTCTCTGTCAGCTCAGTCTCTCTTCTGCTTTCTTGGTTTCTTTTTGGGCAGATGAGCACTCAGCTTAAACACCTGTTGCGTCCTCATCATTGGACAAATAAGGTTCTGATTATGCTGTGAGGAATAAATGGATAATATGTCCCACAGGTCAGAGTCTCTGCAGGCAGTTTCAGTATTTTAGAACATTACCGTGGTCTAAAAAGCATGTGGTGATGGAGAGTTTGAAGCAGGCCTGGTGGATTCAAAGGTCTGGCACATTAACCCTCCTGTTATGTTACGGGTCAAATTGACCAGTTTTAAAATTTGAACATCTAGGAATAACATTTAAAAGTATTTTGTTCAGTCTGAAACTTTTTCTGCTAGCGTGAGTGTGATCAACATATACTATGAAAATGGTTCATCTCATATATTCATGATATTTATATCACATAGATACTGTTTTGGGTAAATTTGACCCAGCAGTTAAGGCTTTAATCCACAGGTTTCAAACATAAGGCTCAGGGGCCAAATCTGGCCTGCCTAAGGGTCTAATCTGGCCCTTTGGATGAATTTGTGAAATGCAAAAATTATGCTAAGTTATAAATCCTTTCAGTTCATGGTCCACATTCCATAGTGTCATAATAACCTATAAATATTCACATATTTAAAAAAAAAAATTATTTGTAAATGTACTTTTTTTATTTTGTGACACTAAAACAAAGTATAATTTCACAAAAAAATCTCAATAATCAGAGTAAATATGAAAAGTTGGGAATGTCTTCGCCCTATTGTAGCTGGATTAGGCCCCCAGTGACCCCCCGTGACCCTAGTGAGGATAAAGCAGGTTCAGATGACGAGATGACGTAGAATTAGTGGATCAACGGGTGTTAGACACTTTCGATCAATATATGTTGTTGGTTGCCAGTGGAAGTTTGAGAATTTAATGATTAATGACCATTGATGAGTACATATGGAATATATTTATTTTTGATTTTATAGGGGCTTGTGTTGTTTTTTCTTTTTACTTTCAATGTTTCAGACAAAAAAACATCTTCAATAATTGTCTTATGTAGTGCAGTATCAATTTAATGTGATATGATTTATGCTGAATGGGATTAAATAAATGATACTTCTCCTTTTTGAATGTGCAAACGAAGTCTCTTTGATTTCATGTATGTTTTTCCTGCAATTTATTGCTAAAAACTAAATAAGATTACTTTTGTTACATATTTGAAATAAACTAAAATGAACCAAATATCTGTATTTTTCTTTTACCCCGTGTAGACTACTGTTGCAAAGTCACCCTAATTATTCCACTATTTCTCTTTTTCTGAATGTATAGATGTTACCTGGTTACCTATGACCCCTGACATTCATGGGTCGATTTCAAACCCCAGTAAAAGTACTATTAGTTTCCTGACTTTCCTCTAGTTTTTGTATGACTTTTGTTTTGTTTGGATTGTCTGCCAAACTTGTCATCTATCTGAGATTAGAAAATTCCTTGTATTACTGCTGTATAATTATACAAATTATGCCTAATTTCACCAATTTGCAACATATCTATTGTGTTTGATGAATTCAAATTAACAGGCTCCACTTCACTGAACATCTGCTTGACAGCAACAACACAAATAATAGTTTTAAAAAAATATATATAATTCTGAATACATTTCGGCATGATTAAGAGTTAAAGAAACAACACAATTACTCATTGTCTAACATGATTATTTATGCTCAAAACACGACAAATATTTCCGAGATCTAATTAAATGAATTGGATTTTTTTTAAGTCGGCACTGAGTTAAATGAAGTATAATTACACTCTTAAGCGTTTTAATGGTTTTAGATGACAATGTAATCACAGTTGGCCCAAAGGCAAAACACAAGCATTAATTACAATGACGTTTGTGGTAATTTAAAAAAAATGACATTTATCATTAGAGTTGAAAAGCCTGAATTTATTGTATCCCAAAGCAGTTTGTCCATAGAATAATGTACTATTTGTTGGTAACATTTTGGAATAGAATATGTGAAATCCTCAATTTACAAACCACAAACTAGATCAGAATAAATGCCCTATGCTCATTAATAAACCTTTTTGCATTATTTTATTTAAAGTAACTATTGATACAAGTATTAATCCTTTATTAGCTAAAATACATTTATAGTAACTGAGGCCTACCTTACCTACAACTCACCAAGTTTGTTAGAACAGTGTTTCTTAAACTTTTTACAGTGGAGCTAACGTTAGGCATAGGCAGACTAGGCGGTCGCCTAGGACACCAGGTGTCTTGGGTGCGCCAAGTCCCACAGAATTTGAATATTAAGCTCCTGTATTTTCTGGACTATAAGGCGCACTTAAAAGATTTACATTTTCTCCAAAAACCACAGTGCGTCTTATATAAGGATTAATTCTGGTTGTGCTTTGTGACTGGAAATTTGTACTTTGTATCTGACAATTTGGCCTTTTTATCGCATAATTTTGACAATTGTATAATTTTGACTTTTTGTCACATAATTTGGACTCTTTTAAAGTTTGATTTAGCAGAATAAAAGTGTGTTCTGTTCCATGTTACAACTCAAGATTCAGAGTTATTGTGACTGTTTAGCTTCACTTAATACACCTTATAAAAATAAAAAAAATAAAAAATAAACCATTCATTGACAGTGCACCTTATTATGTGGAAAATACGGTAAATAAAGCATTAAACTAAAAAAAAATCGGTATACATGTTCATCATATGATGATGAACAAAAAAGCTGATGATGGCCACGCCCATAAACCAACATGAAGGCCGCCATTTTGGATTTAAATTTAAAAAAATTCTGAGTCATGGTTTTCGCTGTCTTCGTAATTTAACAAACTTGGGCCCAATGAGCTCAAAATCAGTGAACATTATCTGTACAAGTGGGACATCAAAAGTTATCAAATTTTTTTGGAAAAGTTGCATCGTTTTTTGTGCTACTACATCGCAAAATTTGCCAAGTTTTTATTGGGAAAAATGACCACTACGTAAATTGCTTTAGCTGAGACCTATGAACACTGATATTATTATTATTATTATTATTATTATTATTATTATTATTATTATTATTATTATTATTATTATTATTATTATTATTATTATTATTATTATTATTATTATTATTATTATTATTATTATTTATTTTTATTTTTTTTTGTGTTATTATTAGTATTAGTATTAGTATGTGCATGAAAACCCTGTGTTAGAAAATATGAAACTCTTTATTAATTCCACAGCAGGAACGTTTGCAGAAGTTGTCACAGGTTCCCAAAAGTGCTGCTCATATTTACAAACTCCATCACAAGCTCAGTAGAAAAAAAAATGCAAACAAGAGAATTCAAGTACATATCCACTGTGTCTGTTGATGAGTCGCGACGACCTCTGTTTTTATGATGCAGCACAATGTCAAAGCTGAAAAAGAGTGAAGTATTCTTTGTTTAATGAAGTTGAAACCAGCTCTTCACTGGAGCTGAGTTATGCACGGATGTTGTATAACAAGTCTGAATCACTTGTCAGGTATATTCTTTTTAAGGTGACAGCAGGGGAGAGAGAGAGAGAGAGAGAGAGAAGGGGGTGAGAGAAAGCACAGATAGTCATACAGTAGAGAGCCCCATTGGCGTTATGTCCCTCTAATCTTCTTTGCAGACACACCTGGTTGGCATACTAATGATGGAGAAATGACCTACATTTCTCCTGTAGCACATTCATACTCATAGTATAAAGCGTAATGAGTTTGGAGGTTGTTGGAATTTATATTTATTTATTATTTGTTTTACAATGACTAATGTTTTTCTGTCACCAATGAATCTTACAAATATGCCAAGCTTGGATATTAAATCCTTATAGGAGACAGTCTCATACACAGTCTTTTGTTATGGGGTAAGTGATTAATCTAAAAATAGACACTAAATGGGAAAAATATACACTCATGGTATCTTTTTGATATGCAACTTGCAGTGGTAGCTTCAAATGGAATGCTTTTAATTTAATAGCAACTAAAGAAAAGCTACATTTCAGTGCTGATCAAGATATTTAAAGGGATATTTCACTATTTTATAGACAGACAGACAGACAGACAGACAGACAGACAGACAGATAGATAGATAGATAGATAGATAGATAGGTAGGTAGGTAGGTAGGTAGGTAGGTAGGTAGGTAGGTAGGTAGGTAGGTAGGTAGGTAGGTAGGTAGATAGATAGATAGATAGATAGATAGATAGATAGATAGATAGATAGATAGATAGATAGATAGATAGATAGATAGATAGATAGATAGATAGATAGATAGATAGATAGATAGATAGATAGATAGATAGATAGCCTTTATTGTCATCATAAAACAATGTACAATGATATTCAAGCATCTCCTTTTAATCAGTACAACATAAAAACAATACATTACTAATAAGAAATAAGGAATAAAAGATGTAAGTAATGTGTGAATAAACAGACACACAATATATATATATATATATATATATATATATATATATATATATATATATATATATATATATATATATATATATATATACATACACACACTGCATTTTATATAAATTATTTCAAAGTATTGATAGGTTTAGTGATTCAGAAGTTATTAAACATTTGACATCAGTTGATGGTTTTGGTTAACAGTGAATGTTTGGGTCTTTAGAAGGTATGTGCCTGCTGCTATGTATGAACTTTGTATGAACTGCATATCACTAGAGACATCTAATTTTCAATCTGTCTAACTGTATCTGGATGAAACAGCTGCCGTTGAGTGTATGTGGAGCAATATGTCATGGCTGGAAGCACAAATAATATGAGTTATCTTCATTTCTAACTATTAAATTCAATTTTATTTATAGAGTCCCAAATCACAACAACGCCGACTCACGGGGCTTTACAGGAGAGAACAATCAAGCACAGAAATAGATGAAGTCCCAAGCATCGTCTGTCCTTAGTCCTTCTGTTTCAGCAAGAAAAAACTTCAAAACCCAGTGGGAAAAAAAGAAGAAATCTTGGGCAGAACCACACTGAAGGAGAGACCCACTCCCATGGACGAACAGGCTATAGATGAATGTCCATTTATAGATGACAGGAGCCTGTAACTATATGATGGATATTCACCCTGCTTTTTGTTAACAAATGTGTTTACTGGTGACGGATAGAGAGAGTATATATAAAGTATAGATGCAGGTCATATGCCATATGGTGACTGAGCCCGAATGTAGAAAACACATCTTCCTATTTCTTCTTCTGCTGACACGGTATCACATCCTATCGCCTGATCTGTGCTCACACTCATTTATCTTTCTCCTTCTTTCACTCCTCCTTCCTCCATATTCCTCTTATTTTTGTTCTTTTAACCTTTTCTCATCTCCTCTTTCCCCTTTTACTCATCTGTAAACATAGAAGAGTCTTATTTCCCCCAGAAGAAAATTCAATAGGACACAATAGAGCAGAAAGAAATGCCATTCCACACCTGTTTAGAGATGAGGCGGAAACTCAGGCGCAGAGGGCAGTGGGTGGCAATCCAGTGGGATGTAAGAGGCAAAAACCCTTAATCTTGGTGACATTTTAGCTCAGACCTCCCATCAAAGCTTGTGAGCGGCTGGGGTGCTGAATTTTTTTTTTATCTATTTATTTTTTAAAGAACGGGCAGAGAGGATGATGACAGAAGATGGAGGGAGATAAAAGCTAGAGACAGATATATAGCGTTTATTCTGCCCTATAAAGTAAAAGGTATGAACTGCATTTTTTTGGTGAAAATTAGTTGTGTTTTTTGCAACATTCAAATCATACTTTGTCATGTAATAAAATATCTCATCTCAAATGTCTGTTGTACTCTGTACTGTGGATGGTGACTTTGATTATAGTGATAATAATGTTCACAATGTGGTGCACATGGAGGTTAAAGCTATCATCCCATGGTTATTTCATTAATATTACTGTGTTCTCCATTGTTATTGTATACATTGTGTGTTGGTTGTATTTTAAAAAATGTCCGGATTGCTTTGTTTCCAGCTGTTTTTTCATGGTAGAAAATTGAGTTTACTGGTACTTTCTCATACATTGCCATGACGCGGTGATGAGGCATCTCTGATTGGCTCAAAATGCATGAAGGAACACTCCCCCCTCTCACTCTCTCTGTGTGTTTACCTTTACCAGAGTAGCATCCAGCTAGGTTTCATGCCGTTGCTTGTTCTGAAAACGTGCTTTTTTTCCACAGAGAGCATATGAACCAGTTTGATCCACCATTTTTTCCAGTTTGTGCAGCAGCTACTGTGGTGCTGTCTTCTCTTGTAGATGCTAATGCTAATGCTACTTCAGATTGGCTGCAATGGAGGATGGGCTTGGCCCTAAAGTCCGTCTGACGGACTGGCTTTTTCTGGGTGCCTCGTTCCTCTTGTTTTTTTCTGTGAATGCAGTATGCAGCCAGTGGACATGACAAACCACTTTCAAAGGCAGCATGTGTTGGTAAGTCGGGATGATCCATCAGTTTCCAAAAGGAGTGGTTTTCAGTGGAATGACACCTTTAAGGGTTTGATTTTCTTTCCTTTTCTTTCACGGTCTTTGCCTAAAATATTTTAAATTGTAATAATTAGGGCTGGGACGATATGCTCTCCTTCCGATTCAATTCTTTTACGATTTTTTGGGTGCCAATTCGATATAAATTGTATATAAATTCCCAATTTTTCACTTGCCTTTTTAACACCAGACCACGTGAAAAAGCTGAATGATGATCATATCATCTAAAGATCATATCAGGAGCCATATTTCCCCAAAAATGCACATCACATGCAAGTCAGTTCAGATTTATTCAGCAGTAATATATTTGAAGCAGACTGTGGGAAGTAAACTGCTCCATTTATCTGCACACAACACAAATAGGAGCCTTTAAATTAACATACTTCATAATAAAGTGAACTTTAAAGTGTACATGTCCAGCTCTGCTCTTTCCTTCCCTTAGAAAGCCCACACACTTTAATTGTTGTTGATTGTTCAGCTATATTTATTCAGGAACAACTAATTTTCTTTAAGGTTTCAGATATCCCGTGCTATTGAACGCACCAGAGATGTTACGATGGTCCTGAACACACCACCTCCGTGTTTAGAATTAGCTAAGCACCCTCTTTTTCCCAACTCTATCTAATTCATATACTCCTGGTTTATTACTATGTGTAAATACCACACTATTTGCATAGTATAGAATAAATATTCGCATAGTGTATTGTTTATCTGCGCATAAGTTAATGTTGTTTAACGCTGGTGTGTAGTTGAAGCTAATACAATATTAAGCTAGCTGTCATCTGAGTGACTCATACAGTCGTCTACAGTTTTACAAGTGGTAGTTTTTTCCCCACCTGGCTTAAAATGAATAATTTAAATATGGTGGAAAATCGATTTTTGAACAAAAAAAAAAAAGATTTAAAAATCATAAAACAAAAATCCCGATACATATGTGAATCAATTTTGTCTCCCACCTCTAGTAATAATGGATAAATAACTGTAGCCTGTTTTGTTCATGAAGTCTAATAAATTGTGGAATCTTACTAGACCAGGGGTGTCAAACTGCGGTCCTCGAGGGCTGGTGTCCTGCATGTTTTAGATGTTTCCCTCTTCCATTACACCTGGAGGCCATTGCATCATTATCAGTCTGATGAGGAGCTGATTATTAACTCTTTAAGTGTCAGCGCTGATGCGTTCTGAATGGATGATTTAGTTTAAATATTCAGAAAAATTCAACCATTTTCCTTTTAGTTTTGTGCATGGACAAGGTGCCAAAAAGCAAGTTTTTTTTTATTTTTTTTTTTATTTAAACATTTTTTAAAGGCAAAATTAAAATGGCTGGGACCAAATTTCAATAGTAGTGTTCTTCTTTAGTATTTTTTTTTCCAAAATTTTCCACATTATTTGTCATTTTGTAAATATTTATTAGCTTTTGTTTCTCATTTTGTTTATTTTTCTACATTTTGGTTTTTTTTTTTTTATTGTAGTATTTTTCTTTGATTTTCTGTCATTTGTGTCTTACTTTGCTCATGTTACCAATTATTTTGTTAGTTCTCAGGAGTTAAAGGGTTAAACTGAATCACATGGAAGAGGGAAATATCTAAAATATGCAGGACACCTGCCCTCGAGGACTGGAGTTTGACACCTGTGTCCTAGACCATCTAAAGCAGGGGTCACCAATCCTGGTCCTTGAGGACTCATAACCTACATGTTTTAGATGTTTCCCTCTTTCAGCACACCTGACGGTCGTTATCAGTCTTCTGCAGAGCTTGCCGACAGGGTGATCATTTGAATCAGGTGTGTTAGAAGAGGGATACATCTAAAACAAACTGGATGGCGGCCCTCGAGGACCAGGATTAGTGAACCCTGATCTAAAGGATTTAGGAATTTCTTTATCATAGTTTGACATACTAGGAGCCCCCAACAGCATGTTACTTAAGACTCCCACAAATACAGAAGTGGCCCTGAACAGACATACAAGTGAATAGAGTTTAATCAGATAGTAAATTAGGAATAGACAAAATATTGTAAAATGTTACAGGTTCTGTAATACAGGGATTTCTGTTTACATCCGTACCAGGAAATAGTTCCTCCTTTCTTGCTTGACTGTATTGGATCTTCACTGTTCAGGATGCAAAAAGCATCTCACTCTTCAATAATTCTCCCTGGTGGTACCCCCTCCCTTTGGCTCAATGGTATCATAACTTTCTGCACTTTGGCACCTGTCACAGTCAGCTGGGCATTCACTCCTCCCTATGGGCTTGGCCTCTGCAGCCTAGTGCCTGCGCAGCTTCTCTACCTTTATCAGCTCCCACCTTGAACACCCTTTCAGTCCATATCATTTCAGAGCACACCGCCTCCTCCTGGATTCATCCAAGCATGAAGATCCCTGGAGGGTGGCACCGAGGTACCAAATGTCTCTGCAGGCTTGAAAGAGAGGGGAGGCAGACAGGGAATGAACAGCATATGGGGCAAGTTGGAAACCAAACGACCATGTAGTGCACTTATAAGTGATAGTGTTTCTGATAACGTAAGTCTGCGCTTTTATTCAGCACATGCCACTTAATATGCTGCATGTTTAAAATACTGGCCTTCAGCACTTGCCTGCCCTTGAATAAAACAGTTTCATTTAATTAATCATTTACTTTTACTTGGTCCACCTGTGCAATATTTATTCTTTTTAAATATTTTATATATTAAAAAATTACTTACATCTTTTATTACTTATTTATGTCTATCTATCTATCTATCTATCTATCTATCTATCTATCTATCTATCTATCTATCTATCTATCTATCTATCTATCTATCTATCTATCTATCTATCTATCTATCTATCTGCCTGTCTGTCTGTCTGTCTGTCTGTCTGTCTGTCTGTCTGTCTGTCTGTCTGTCTGTCTGTCTGTCGGTCGGTCGATCGATCGATCTATCTATCTATCTATCTATCTATCTATCTATCTATCTATCTATCTATCTATCTATCTATCTATCTATCTATCTATCTATCTATCTATCTATCTATCTATCTATCTATCTATCTATCTATCTATCTATCTATCTATCTGTCTGTCTGTCTGTCTGTCTGTCTGTCTGTCTGTCTGTCTGTCTGTCTGTCTGTCTGTCTGTCTGTCTGTCTGTCTGTCTGTCTGTCTGTCTGTCTGTCTGTCTGTCTGTCTGTCTATCTATCTATCTACAACTACCTACCTACCTACCTACCTACCTATATATATATATATATATATATATATATATATATATATATATATATATATATATATATATATATATATATATATATATATATATATATATATATATATATATATATATATATATATATATATATATATATATATATGGACTAAGTATCAAAGAAACTTGTTTTAGTCTCAGCTCAGACAGATGATCAATCAAACATGAGGAGAAATCGAATCAGAAGCCCCAAAAGGCCTTCTGATAATGTCTTGTCAAGAAAAGAGGAAGGAAAAACAGCGCATAGAACTATTTGTTTACAGACTTTGGATGACTTTCACCCCGGCAAGTGTGTGTGATGAAATACTGTCAGTTTTACCTGCAACACAGCAGGCAAGGTGAATGCTGTAAAGTTTTTGTTTCAGAGTAAATGATGTTTGGCTGAGGTCATTCACTCATTCTGATGCAGTCCAGATGAATACATAAGAAATTCATTTACGCTCAGTGTTTGCTGTGATGATTACCATTTTAATCCATGGAGACAAGGGATTATGCTTTGTGGTCTGACTGATTCCGTAGGCACAGCTGGGACAAGCTAAATTGAGGTCATATTCATATGGGCCAGGTCTATGTCCTCTGATCCTTTATCTAGATTGATTGCTATAGCTGCTATGGGATGATTGGATATGTATTAACAAGGGAATAAATGACATGTTTTAACCTTTATTTAACTACAAAGCCCACTGAGATAATCATGTCTTTCAAGGGGCGCCCTGGCTGAGACAAGCAGCAGCAGAGTCAACAAGTGTTAGATGGGGTTCACACTACATATATATACATGTCAAATGCATTCAGCGAATTTCCTCTAAGTGTCTACAGCCATATGCATCTGCCTGTAAGACTTCATATGTCTAATGAGACCACTTCCATAAGTTTCAGTTAATTGTGTAATTAGTTGCAGTACAAGCCAAGCAGAAAGTTAAACACCATTTTTCTGGGATCAATAACGGATTATGGAGAGTTAGAAAAAGAAAACAATAATTGTGTCTGTGTTTTTGGCACATACTCTATGCTGTAAGCAGACATAAAGTATACTTAGATATACTGGTATGATAAATAAGAATATACCAGTATTTGCAGCTAGTGTAAATACACACATATCATTTTAATTTTAATACTCTCTTTGTATTCTCTATTTTTTATATAAATACTAGATTTGTCATTTTCCTAAATATTTCACTCTCATTTATACCTTTTTGTACCTGTTTTTGTTGCATGTTGCTGTTGTCAACTGATCAATTTCCCCATGGTGTGATTAATAATAATAATCATAATAATCATAATCATAATAATAATAGATTTTATTTGTATAGCGCTTTCCATGGCACTCAAAGATGCTTTACATGAAGTAAAAAATAGAAAAATAGAGTCAGACTACAATAGGAACAATAAGACAAAAGAAAACAACAACAACAAAACAATAGAAAACCAATCAATCACCCATTAAACCAGACATAATAAAAGTAATCAAACAATACAATGTCTTATGTT
This sequence comes from Siphamia tubifer, assembly GCA_020466265.1. NCBI lineage: Eukaryota > Metazoa > Chordata > Actinopteri > Kurtiformes > Apogonidae > Siphamia > Siphamia tubifer. The sequence continues at coordinate 12,085,775 of CM035788.1, forward strand.
ATATTATGTTATTTAATCTTATCTCATCTTATTTTATTCCATCTCATCTCACTTCATTTAATCTTATTTCATTCCATTTCATCTTATTTCATGTCATCTTATTTGATCTCATCTTAATATTCGAGTCTGTAGATGTACAAGGTTAGATCATCCAACAGAAGTAAATAACAAGGACACATTCCAGAAGGTACTATTCAAAAGAAGGACCTGTATCTTTTCAAATGGTTGATTTTACTATCTAAAAAGGCCATGACAACACACTGACTGAAATGTGACCCTTCAGGGCAGTGGCTGGATATTGTTGAGGAGGTTTATTGGATAGAAGGACTGAATTATAATGTCAGAATGAAAGCAGGGATGCTGGATAAACAGTGGCATAAATGAAATGTGTATATGAAAAAGATGAGTCAAATACTCAGCAGATCTAATGGACAGTAATAAAAGGTTAAACAAGAGTGTCGTTCCCCACTTCTATTTATTATTATTATTATTATTATTATTATTATTATTATTATTATTATTATTATTATTATTATTATTATTATTATTATTATTATTATTATTATTATTATTATCATTATTATTATTATTATTATTATTATTATTAATAATAATTTTTTTAATTTAATTTTTTAAATTTTCTTAGAATTACAATTTTCTATTTTACTTTATTGTCACCTTTCGTTTCTACTAGAATTATTTTTTGTCTTTTACTTTCTTTTCACTTTCACCTTGCGATACTATGCAGTTAATTTTGTTCATGTGAAAAAATAAAGAAATAAAAACTAACAAAACAAAACAACAACGAGCACAAACGAGTGATGTATCTCAGTATATCTTTTTCAAACAGTATGTAAGAACTAAAATGCATTCAAGTCAGTCTTGTTGCCATAACTCACTAAATAAAAGTGCTGGTGACATTTCACTTTTTTGCTCAAAGGCTCAGTAAGATTTGATTCTAAACTCAAAGCATATTTGTTCTTCATTCTTTGAGGTGTATCTAATCGTTCCATTTATTTTTGCTCTTACATTTAACCTGAAGCGTGTGAACACATACATTCCCCAAGTTCAATTTCTGTCCTGAAAAACATTTAATTCAACACTGGAGTTATTGGATTTCACTCTTTGGCTCTGGTAAAAAAAACAAAACAACTCCATTCTTTGACCAGAAGGCGGCAGTCAAGGGTGTATAGTGAATGTGTCTGCTGAGTATCATCACACACTCTACAGCACAAGTGTCATATTAACACGAGCTGTCTTATGCACATGTTACGCCTGTCTCTAAATTAAATAAAAATGATTATGCTTTTAGTGTCACGTGTCAAAAAGATTTACACGTTACTTTTATTATGAACCTATTGAATATCTAAAATCCCTAACACTGAAGTTAACGCAATATTAAAGTATTTGCATATGACTTTTATTTCAAAAGACAATACTAAAAATCTAAACATTAATAATTAAACATATTCCTATAAATATTATGCAAATGAACTGGGAAATAACTGCGTGTTTATTGGACTATTGCAAAAGCAAATGTAGAAAAATAGATGAGCATCTGAAAACAGCAGATTTATTTATTTATTCAACTCGTCTTGTTCAGCATCATAACAGCAGTCTAATGCAAATGTTACGCCTGTCTTTAAATTAAATAAATGACAATGATTATGCTTTTAGCTCCCCATTTCAAAACGCTTTACATCTGTTAATTTTATCATTAGCCCATTGCATTTCTAAAAGCCCCCCCACTGAATTTAAACGCAATTTGCAGAATACTTTTATTTCAAAAGACAATGTTAAAGGTCTAAACATGAATTAAACATAATCCCAGAGAGCTAATGTAAACGGAGTGAGAAATAATATTTATTGGACTATTGGAAAAATGAAGTTATTTTATTTTATTTTATACTTGTCTTGTCCTGCATCATTGTGTTAAAACAAATGTATTTTACTAATTTTATAAAGCATATAGGCTTTTATTTACACATTTTGAAAACAGCAGATTCATGTCTTTACTGAAATCACTCAAAAAGCTGGATGTTTATTAAATGTACCGGGTATGCAAGCCTAAGACACGATATTAACAGAACACAATATGTACACTTAACAAGTTTTGTGTTGTGCGTCCAGGTCCAGCTATTGGATGATGGATCACACTATAGTACCAAGCGACGGCGAGAACTAACATTTAGTCCCGCCCACTATAACGTCTAACACCGCTTTTGATTGGACGGCGGGGTTGCCACTCTACTGCTGGTCAAGTTTGGTTGCTCGGCATCGTTAAGATGCTCAATTGATGGGCGTACTGAGCTGTGCAGTGAAAGGAGATACCCTTACGCGTTTCATTGTAGCAAAACAAAACCATGTTCCGTCCTGTTTCTGTCACGGCTTGTTGCTGGTTACTCGGCGGCGCCTTAACGGGAGCTCCGGTGTTTTTTCGGGTTGCGCGCGACGGTGACAAGCGGGTTGGACGGTGCTATTGCGGCGTTTTTATTGAAGAAAAGCTGATGACAGAATAACAACACAGGGCATCGTATCCCTGCTAGCAGCACACATCTTTCTGTTGTTTGACTTTTAAGGTGCGTGTCGGTTTCTAATCCCCCTCGTGCGCACACCGGACTCTGACACTTTTTTTTGAGAGGGGGGGAGAATTCAATGAAATGCACCTGCCGTGAGATAACGGACCAACCGGAGCACATGGACATCATCTTCCTCCTCCTGGATCTCACATCGGACACTTCCATCTGAATATTTCCACCCTCCTGTCCTTTGTTAGTTGCGACATGGAGCTTTTTTTAAGGTGTTTAATTCGCGTGGCTTTAATAACATATAGCTACTCGTCTCGGGGCTTGAAACCAACCCGATTATGAGGATGACAGCTGATCGCCCCTCCTCTCCGGGGACTTAAATAAAAAACGCGCTTCATCTGAATCCAGTGTCTTCGATTGCAAGCCACGGTCTCAGTTTCATCTGTGTTTAACAATAGATGAAGCATCTTCTGTATGGACACCTCTACAATCACCCTAATCCATCTACTACCTGCGTGGACACTTCAAATAAGGATCTCATTAAGTCTTTATTTTTTTTTTTGGCCTTTTAAAATTTAGATTACAAATATTTGTCTATTCTGAGTGGATTTAGTGGAGATGCTCAGCCCGATCAACTGTGCGCAACTAAATGTCCCTTCTTGCGCTCTCTTACTTTGCGCTTAACTCGTGGATAGGGGATGATCTTTGAGTAGCGGATAAAATAATCAGTGCCGATGGTGTCAGCAACGGTTTGAGCTACAGGGGATTTGTGTAGATTATCGCCAGACTGCTATTTTGTTCACTGGGTCACACAGTTAAGTGAACTTAGAGGCTTTTGATCTGCCTTTTCCCTGGTGCCCTGCTGACTGGAAACTCAAGCAAGCCAGGGGAGGGGAGGGGGGGGGAGAGAAGTCTGTTTACAAGCCCCCACGGTTCGTATGGAGAGGAGTTTTGGTAAGCAATGACTACCACAGAGGTGTTTAAAGCCAGATCTGATGATACAACGAGTCTGAGGTTGCTGTCACCCCCTGGATCCCTGGAATTGAGCTGCACAGCTGTAAGACTGTAGTCAACGCTCTCTGTTTTTACGCACAGCCTTGTCTGGGATGCCAGGGCTGTGACCGAGGACACATTGGAAAAAAAAAACAACAACAACAACAAAACAAAACAGAAGCGCAACCAATCAACCAAACAACCACTTTACCCGGACTTTCTACCGGAGGATGTTTGAGCCAGGATGCTGCGCTTCCCCGTGAAGAAGATCCGGAAGCAATTCAAGCTCCTGCTGTTGCTCGTGCTGCTCACTTCGGCTGTATGGTTCACCTACCTGCATATCAACCAGGGCAAGACCATCAAACTCCATTTCAACTACGGAAAAGGTAGGATTTCCATACAGATCAAATGTATATTAATATCATGCATTACTCATTTGTCTTGCCTTCTGTTCTGAACCATCCCCAAAGACATATAAAGATGAAATTTATATTAACATAAGCCTAGAAATAATAATATATATAAAACTGGAGACGCTACAGCAGATAATCTCAGCAGATAAACTGGAATGAGATCACCATACAGTCACCATGCACGGAGGATATGAATTCCTACAGGAGTATAATAGGAATATTAAACTGTCATCATTTGAGACAATAATACTATAAAGTATAATAAAGCCACTGTAAATGTACCACAATAAGCCTTTTCAGAGATATATTGTCATTTTCTATAGGAAAGGGTGATTGTTCGACTAGGATGTGGGCAACAAGACACCAAAAGAAGTAACACAGAGACAGCATGTCTCATAAATTATCAATAGTTCCTTCTCTGGGCTAAGTAAAGAGCACTGCGGTCTTAAGCCAGGTCAAAAGGCAGGACATTGCATTCTACATTAATAATCAAAGGGCTGTTCATGAAGGTGGCTTCAAAGGTCACAGACATGCCATTCACACTTGGAAAATATTAGACGGAGTGGGCAGTGCAAGGCAGGCAGATCTCCACCTGCTGTGGTTGTGCTTCTTAATACGAAAGCTTGATTGTTCGTCCACTGTGCACAGCACGAACAGCAGGCTGGAACACTGACTGATGCTGAGTTTTACAGAAATGCTAAGTGACAACGAGGACACACTGATGAAGGTGTTGGATGATGTAGTATAACATCACCTACTACAGATTTAACATGGAATGATTGTACACTGTATCTCCTGCAGCTGTCTATGTAAGTGATACGCCAAAGATTATGATGTCCTTGAAGTGTACACTCTGCACACCACACACACACATATATGCACACACACACACACACACACAGACATTTTACACTGGTATACAGGGGTCATTTCATTGTCTCTGATCTTTGCCATGGGGATTTTCCAAGCAACAAATAGATTTATTTTTCTGATGAGGAGAGTTTTATACCTATGAGTTTGTAACATTGAGTAAATGCACCTAAGTTTGTCAAAGGTTTTACTAAAAATGATATTTTTAACTGACAATAACCAACACATGGTAAATATTACAGTCAAAAATAAAAAAAGCATTAACAAAAATACAATTCTTGCTTTATTTATTTAGGAATTACAACTATTCTAATTAACATAGTCGCTCCATTTTCCGGGGCAAACTTACCAGCTAGTAGTTTGATGTCCAGATGTAGCATGTTTTCTGATTATTTTGTGTAAAATGAAACAGATAAAAGATCCAGAGTTGATTCCAAACATTGAATATGGTTTTGGTTGCTGTTCATTGGATTTCTCTGTATGAATTCCAAAGAGGTGGTGGTTGTGTAAGTGAAGGAGGCCGTCACCTACACTTTGATACATTCTGTAAAAGAACAACTCCTCTGGTGAGCTCAGTTACACAAAAATGTTGGAAGACCACAGCAGACAAAGATAGTGGAGACTGAAGAAAAACAAATTTTTCACATCCAGCCAAGTCACTACACACATGAGTAGGAAGGTGTGAAACTATCAAAGACTTCAATTAAGAGACGTCATTATGAATGTACAGTTGTGCTCATAGCTTTACATACACTGACTGAATGCTCATGGGATGGTCTTCAATGTTCCAACATTACAATGACCCCAAAATATCAGACCAAGTTGACATGTCACTGGCTACAGCAGAAAAAACTGAAGACGTGACCATCTCGGTTTTCTGACCTCAGTGTCATTGAGCAACTTTGGGGAGGTGTCAAACATATAGTTCATGCAATAAAAGCCAAAATTTGAAGCGTACTGAATAGGGATGGGACGATATGCTTTTAGTTTTAGTTTATTTCTTTATTTAACAGTGTACGTATGAATATTAACCATTAAAGGACAGATGCCTGTACCAGGTTGTAGCATTTTTTTTGCTGATCTGATCCTTTTCAGAGCTGATATCTAACCATTTTCAAGTTTTTTTTCTTGATAATAATAAGTATCGCTTCAGTTCTCACATCAATACCTACACCAGGGGTCTCAAACATGCGGCCCGGGGGCCAAATGCGGCCCGCCAAAGGTTCCAATGCGGCCCCTGGGATGAATTTGTAAAGTGTAAAAATTCCAGTGTTAATGCTGTGGAACTGATTTTAGCTCAGATTCTACATACAGACCAATATGATATCAAGTACAATAATAATAGAATAACCTACAAAATATAATAATGGCTCCACATTTTCTTCTCAGTTTTATGTAAAAAAAAATATGACTATAAATAATGACAACTTCAAGTTTCTATCTTTATTTTAATACAGAAATAATAATGCCAAATGAGTAAACTATTTACATTTACAAACTATCTTGTAACAGTAAAATGTGAATAACCTGAACACATACTGTATCAACAACCTGAAATGCATAAAGAAAATTAAGCAGAATTGTGAACATTTTCTGTTTTTATTACTAAGTGTTTAGTGTCATTGTAAATCTGATCCATAATACACATGGAGAAATGCTAAATTGAGGCTTAATATACCTTACAATTACACTTATTTTCCTTAAAGTTAAATTTTTACAGGATATGTCACAGTTTAATGGGTTTTTTAGCAATAAAAGAAATTTAAAAAATGTGGAATTATCATTATTTATAGATTATTAAGCTATTATTTTACTGGAGCGGCCCACTGGAGATAAAATTGGGTTGAATGTGAAAGAAAATGAGTTTGAGACCCCTGACCTACACTGATAAAAACAGTACTATTAGTCATTCCCTGTTTTCTGTCTGTTTTATTCATATGGCACTCACAGGAGTTAATACTTGATTACATAACCATTGTTTTTGATGACTGTGGATGGTCTAATTAATTTTCCATGACTATTGTGCGTTACCGGTGGTACAAACCCCTGGTAACGCTCAACAACAGGAAGAACAGGTTAGTATTTCTAGGAAAACATAGAAAAGAAAGCTGTCTAAGAATCTCTAAACAGATGAAACCAAAAATAATTTGACTAAAATGGTAGTTGGGAAGAAAAGTATGAAGAATGAAGGCCATGTGTCCAGTATGGTGGAGGCAGTGTGATGACATGGGCATGTGTCGCTGCCAATTTAACAGGGTCACTGATGTTCATTGATGATATAACACTGATAAAAAGTAACAAGTTGAATTGTGAAGTAAACAGACCCATCTTCTCTGATCAGATTCAGACAAATACTACAAAGCTGATACTATTGTATGTTATTTTGCAGATAGAAAATAACCTCAGACCATTCTGCAGAAGCATCATGAGAGTTTAAGTTGAAAAACACATCAATAATTATCAGTTATTCTGACATACAACATATGTGTGATTCAGGGCACATGACAAACCAGATATGATTTTAGCATTTTATTTCCCATTGAATACCATTCATTAATTTTACAATCTCAGGTCTCTGAGAGCCTCCCAGAAGTTCCAGAGACTTAAGCTCTCCATACATATGTGTATATCCTCCTGAGACCCATGAAAATGACTTTTTTTGTGTTTTTTTTTTCCCCCATTCAATAATTGTCTAAATTGGATAGCGCATTGATGAAATAATTTTTTTAGACATTTAAAAAAAAAAGATTATTTATTTATTCATTTTTTAAATAGAATTTTCTTTGCAATGGACAGCATTTTTTTAAGTAAAGCTGTCAAACCTGTCTCCCACACAGGCCAAAAATGCATTGTTGGGTTTCAGGAGGTTATGTATATATATATATATATATATATATATATATATATATATATATATATATATGTGTGTGTGTGTGTGTATATATAGTTTAGTTGCTGATCCAATTTAGATTATTTTAGATTATTAATGTTACTTCCTTACTATTACTGTTAATATATTCGGTGTAATTTTTGCACTTCATAAATTCATCCCACAGACCCTTTGGAGGGCTGGTTTTTGCCCTGTGGCGTACAGAGACAAAATTACAATATTTTTGTTGCTGCTCAAATACTTTTGGACCTATCTTTATAAAACTTACATTGTTTCATCTATGATAAGCTTATCTAACATTGCTTGAGGAAAAGTCAAATAAAAAGTCATTATGAGCCACAGAAGGGCCACAATTATTATTAAATGCGCTTATTTTTGATTTAATGTTTTATCATAACAGTTTGTGATAGTAATATTTGATGTATTCCCAGTGCTCACATACAGAGACTGAAGTAAGTAATAATTGTTTTCCATGTTGTTCTGAGCCATTTTATAAAATCTACATTTTATTAAACATAGAACAATATAATACAATACAAACCATTCCTTGATAGTGTCACACAATATGTGTAAAAATATGAAAACCAAAGCTCAGAAAAGCAAAATGAGTAAATGTATAAAATCATATTGGGGCCCTGTCAATTTAGTAACATCAATGAATGAAAAATAAATGACTGGACAGTTAAGATACTAGAACATAGTGTGTGGTTTCCTTCAGTCAGATGCTCTTCACTAAGACATCAGCCTTTAATTGTAACTGGACACTTAAAGCCTCCATTCCATACACTTCCCTTAACTTCTGCTTCCACTGGGTCACTGTCAGTGGCTGTGCATTCATCCATTTTATTGTCTCCATTTAGAGTATATGCAACAAGTACTTTTGATCTGTGCTATACGTGTCTAGAGGAGTTTTCTGAGCCTTTATTTACAATTACCAGGGTTCTCACATGGAATTTTGTACAGTGTAATGTTAACTTGGATGGCCCGACACTATGCGCATGAGCAATAGCCTTCATGAAATCTTGCGACTTATATGTATAATCAGTTTATCTTGTACTTTAGTCATTTTATAATTTTGTGCAATCAAATCTTAATGTATTTCTTATTTCACCCTTGTCTTAAAATTGTATTTTAATTTTTAATCAATGTGAATCACTTTGGGCTACAGTTTTGTATGAAAGGTGCTATATAAATAAAGTTTATTATTATTATTATTATTATTATTATTATTATTATTATTATTATTATTATTATTGTGAGCGGTCGGTTCAGATATCAGCCAATGAGCGTCACACAGATGTTCCAAATGCTTGTGATTTAGGTCACTACTATTCACCATATATGGCATCATGGAAACAACCCAGACATGCTAATTGTAACCCCAAGATTGGAAGTGATTTATTTATATAAATGTAAAGAGTATAAAATACAGATATTTATATAAATGTAAAGAGTATAAAGTACAGATATTTATATAAATGTAAAGAGTATAAAGTACAGATATTTATATAAATTTTAAAGAGTATAAAGTACAGATATTTATATAAATGTAAAGAGTACAAAGTACAGATATTTATGCAAAAATAAAAAATAAATACTCAAGTAAAGTACAGATACCTTAAAAAAATCTACTTAAGTACAGTAATGAAGTACTTTTACTTAGTTACTTTACACTTCTGATTACATTGAATGAATATCACTTGAATGATGTATTTTTTTCTTTAGTGACGGTGCTTTCAGCCAAGTGATGGTTTACATGGTGCCCAGGGACATGACAAAACCTTCGCGCAACCTGAAGCACGCCGGTTATTTTTGATATCACTTTGTTCCTCTAATCGTCTGCCTTTTTTGACGAGACTCCTGTGGCCGTCTGGTGAGAAAGGAAGCAGTTATGCTATGCAGCTCTGGCCTGTGTGTCTAATTGACTGTCTTCCATTTAGCCAGCATCTGAGCAGGTCAACTCACTTAACCTCTTATGAATAACATGTCCCCTCTCGTACCAAGGGTTTCTAAGTGAGATGTAGCCATTACTGAAAACGGGGCTCTATGAAGTGTGTAAATATTCATATCAGGCTGGCACACTTCTTTTATACAATAATATTCACCGGTCCAATTCCCCCCTTAACCCTCAACTTCAAACCTCAATGAGTAGCCCTCAAAACTAAGTGTTAATTCCAGAGGTGTAAAGTAACTAAGTAAAAGTACTTTGTTACTGTACTGAAGTAGATTTTTTTTAGGTATCTCTACTTTACTTGAGTATTTATTTTTCTAGCAAGTTTTTATTTTTACTCCCTACATTTTTGTACAAATATTTGTACTTTATACTCATTACATTCTCAGAATAGACTCATTACTTTTACAAACTAAAGAGATGTGACAGTATGAAAAATAAGTCGCTGTGACTTTATATACAATAGTTACATGACTATTATCTCATAATTTTGACTTTTTCTCTTTATCTCACATTTATAATTTTTTTTTTTTCAAATCTCATGACCTTCTAGCTCAATTGTGACTTTTCTTCCCCCATTTTTTGTAAATTTCTTGCCCTTATCCACAAAACTGAGTAACTGTGACTCGATCAAACACATTATCTACACAGTAACTCATCTTTAAAAGCTTTATTTTATATACTTTTGAAACTGTTCTGATTTTACTTTCTAAAGTATTATTGCATTCATGACAAAAAGGCAGTTTTAATTTTTACTTTTGTACTTTATTACAATTGAAAAGTTGTACTTTTTTACTTTTACTTAAGTACTAGAGTTGAATCCGTACTTCTACTTTTACACAAGTAGCTGTACTTCTACTTAAGTACAGAATGTAAGTACTTTAAACACCTCTGGTTAATTGTGACTTATAAATTGGAAACCCCTTAAATGTTGACCCTGAAATTAATCAGGGCCCACATTGTCTCTCTACTCCCTGAAATGAAACACAACTTTATTATTTTTTTTAATATTTACACTGTTAACTCTTCCTGTTTAATCATAAGCCACAAACACAGCTATCATCCAGTGGTCCATCAGGTCCACATTTTTGAAATTGTTGTGGATTATCTGTAAAAATTATTCCTTCAGTTAGAGCTATCAAAACAAATAATCTATATAAATAACACAACCATATTCATCTGTCACCGCATACTACGGCTCAATGAAAGGTAAACACCAGCTATAACTATCGTTAAATAACTCTGCTGCTACAGGAGGTGACATTAGCCCGGTCATTTCATACCATTATCGGCACAAGCATGTTATATAGGCTGTTATCTTGATTAAACAACTACATTACCGCCGTGAAAAATGACAATTTTTGTAACGTTAGCTAACTTAAACGATAGCTAGCTTGTCCGCACCAGCTGCTATTGACAAAAGATCGTAAAATAAAAACTATATGTTATGCAACAATGAGGTACATAATCCAGAAAATGGACCTAAACTAAGATAATATCATGATTTTTGTCATTTTTATATCTCCATTAACAAAGAAAATACTGCATTCTGGGTAACCACTTGGTGGTGTTGGAGGAATATTAGAATTGGGGCAACACTTACACTTCATGAGAGCGCACATTTTGAGATTGAGGGTTAAGGGAGGAACTGGAATTCACCCTCTGATTCTTAGCGCTGAGTAGGGGGAGGTAGAAATAATGTCATTGAATTTTTGGTCTGAGTCAGCTCTTATTTGAATATGAAATGACAGTTTTGTCAGATTTCTTTGTTTTGGAGGAAATTACATTAAACTTAGTCAAAACCGCACATGTCAGATAGATTCCTACTATTTTAGCCTCCAGATAATTCTTTATTGGCATATGACCAACAGACTTATGAGAAATATACACATCTTGGCATGAAGTATCCAGCTGAGAATACATCTACCTAATTGTGAGCAGTGATTTGAGAAGCATGTCAGTGGCAGTTTACAGCCGATGATTTTATATGCAGGATGTCAAGTGTTTCAGATTTTAGTCTCCTATCTTCAGTTTGCTCATGTGTTGCTTGACTGACTCGGCATAATGAGGGCGCAGAAGCCTGAAACTTTGAGAAGACAGCTTCTTAATGGTGTCCCATGGAGTATAATATGTGGTAAAACAAAAAAAAATAAAACATACATTCTCTATATTTGCATTGTTTTCTCACACAGCCAGTGTCTGTAGCTCTAACAAACCTGATGAACACATGCACTACATAATTTAAAAAAAAATTATTTATCCTCTGAAGGTAGGATTGGGAATTGATAAGTGTTAACAAGTCCAATTCCATTATAGATTTTGCTTGAATTTGATCCAATTCCTTATCGATTCTTATTGAGTGAGGGAATAATAGAGTGCGAAACATTTTGTTTTCATTAACTCTCTTTTATATTTTCATTTCTGTGCAGAAAATTAGAACATCAAAGTTGCTTTATTCAGGTAATACGACATAAAAGGTGAAACCAGTACATTGTATAGACTCATGACATGCAAAGTGGGATATCTCAAGTATTTTTTTGTTGTCATTTTCCTGATTATGATTTATAGCTCATTAAAACCTCAAACACAAACACCCAGAAAACCCTCCTCTACAAGTTCTTTTTTTTTTTATTTTTTATAAAGTATCTGCTTCACACATTAAATGTATTAAATCTTACATACTTTAATAAGATGAATCAGAAACCAAATGACAAAAGTGCTGGTTAGCTCATGTTTTTAATATATATAATGGTTTATGTACATGTATACTAGAGATGCACGATTCTGGAAAACATGGGTATCATGATTTTCTTGATAAAAATGTATGTCACGGTTCTCTGAATTATATAAAAAAAAAATGAAGTTACATTTTTATTCAACCCAAACCCCAAATTTGCATACTTGTAATTTGCATAACAAAATACTTAACTATTGCACTATCATTGAACTATTGTTGAACTATTGATTTAGCCGTTATGAATTATTGAATGGATCATAATGTGCAGACAATGTTTTGAAGTAGATCTGAAACCAATATTCCTTTGGACTAAAACCTATTCTCTTATTAAATCTAAGAATTTCACATTTTCACCCAAGACTTATTTTGGAAACTTGAGTCAACCAGCATTTAAGACTTGGGTTTTCTATATCAGTTACATGTGGTAAAATGTCATTAATTTTATTCTGGAAGCATTTTTCTTTTAAACCAGTGAAATTGGAATATTGTTTGAAAGTGAGTTTTCTGAAGCTGTACGTCCTAATCAGCAAAATTAAAAGAAGTATATTGATTCACATACTATTTGTCTGTATAATATGGTCATTGAGTTTTAGAAATGCATGCACTTTTTCAGCATATTGTAATTTTCCCAGTCATACCTGTACAACTGTAGGAAATGAAAGTGAAATTTAAGGTACTTTATTAATTCCTCTATGTCTACACATGTTGGGCACCTTAGTTTACTTTTCCCTGTCTTACAGAAACTTTTGTTTGTGGAAGCAGGACATTGCCCCCCCCCCCCCCCCCAAGAACTGGGCCAAGGATGATACCCTGGCATTTGTTCTTCTGTTAGATTTACAAGCGTTGCTAAGTAGTGTATCAAACACGTTACATTCCTGCAAATGAATTGCATGCTATGGGCACATTTTTGAGCGTGTTGGAGGGATTTCCCCCTTTTGAAAGAATGGAACCTTTGGAAGTGTTACAACTGGCCCTGGTTTCACCTTTTAGCATGAAATATAGCCATACTTTAGAGCGTTTCAGTGTTCACACCATGTTGGCTGTTGTCTAAACCAGGGGTCTCAAACTAAATTTCTTCAGGGGCCACATTCAGCCTGATTTGACCTGCAATGGACCAGACCAGTAAAATGAAAGGATAATAACCTATAAATAATGAAAACTCAAAATTTTTGTAATTATTTTAGTGCAAAAACCCCTATCAACTTTTATAAATTATCCAAATGCAAAAAAAAAGGAAAATTTCATAAGGAAAATAGGGACAATTTCAACAATATTCTGCCTCAATTTATCATTTTCTAAGTGTTTTATTGTGGATCAGTTCTACAAAGACACTAAATCCTTTGTAACAGAAGTAGATAATGGTTCAAATTGTGTCTAATTTTCAGGTTGTTCACATTTTACTGTTACAGGATAATTTGTAAATCTAAATATTTTCATAATTTAATATTTTTTCAGTAAAACAATGAGAAAAAATTTGAGTCGTCATCATTTATAGGCAAAGAAACAACTGAGAAGAAAATATGGAGTAATTTAATAGGTTATTATACTCTTCATCCCACAGGCCGCATTGGAACCGTTGAAGGGCCGCATTTGGCCCCCGGGCCGCATGTTTGAGACTCCTGCTCTAAACCAAAATAATACAGCATCCGTGTGACATCATCCCACATGCACTAAAAAAGCAGAATCAATAAGTGGAATTGTAAAGCAGGCAGGCAAAGGATTCCAAGAAATTGAGCTACTAGGAACCAGTTCTCAAAAATAATTAGTTCTCTATTACCATCCCTTTCTGAAAGTCTTCTTTTAATGATGAATCATTTTATTCACTTTTTATTACTGTCCTCTGCAGCTGGAAGTCATGTGTGTGCACAGGACTACTTAAATATTAGGACTGACGGGTTAAGTGGCAATAATGTTGATTATGTCATTACAATGGTACCTTTGAGTTAGTGCAATATATTAGGCAGCGAGTAAATAGTTAGACCTTCAACATGACGTGAAAAATGGGGAAACATGAGGATCTTAAGTTGTTTTGACAGGAGCTAAATTGTGTTGATGGTGACTGAGTTAGATCATCTCCAAAATTATAAATCTTGGTGGGTGTTCTGAGTCTGCGGAGGTTAGGAGTGACCAAAATTAGCTTAATATGGCTGGACAAATAAACTTACAGACTTAAAGGATCTGCAGCTGATGTGCATGTGATACCACAGCAGACGTTAGGAGGTCTTGGGGAGTCCACTCTATAGATATTTTAGTATAAAAAGGAGACCCACAGTGTGAAAATAACTGTAAAAATAACAGCAAAAAGTAGTAAAATTGCAATATAAACCATAAAAGAAGGCTGGTGCACACCTAAAAAGGCTTCAAGGGCCAAGTGTGTAGGAGCATGAGGTTGAAAAGCAGAAGAAAAGAGTTGCACACAGTCCAGTCAACTTGCAAAAAACTGGAATAAAATAGCCTTGTCTTTTCTTCTAGAATTGGAAAATAAAGTGAAAATACAACACAATGTTTATTTGAGAATATTCTTTATTTGTTTATTTGACAATTATTTGTGTTAACGATTAAATCAAATATAGCTGTAGTTTTTACGGGAAAAATATGTGAACAAAACTAGATTTGTATGTAGAAATAATGTGTATTTCTATTGTTATGAGAAAATAAAACTGTAAATTCAAGAACAAAGCAGTGTTGTTTAAATTAAAAGACTACAATGTTGAAATAAGAGGGGTTTTTTTTCCATAATAAAGCAATACAAAAGTATATATTTAACAGTTTCAGATTTTAAATATGTACAATAACAGGTAGCTATGGTTCAGTTGGTAGAGAGGGTTGACCAGTAATCAAAGAGTTGGTAGTTTGAATCCTAGGTCCAAGTGTTATTACAAAACTCTGAAGACAATGAATCCAAAATTGCTCCCAGTTTTGCACCATGCATAGAGTACCAAGCAGTACTCTATTTACTGTTTACATTCAATGTTAAATTTCCCTGTTTAATATATTAAATCTTCATAGTGAGGCCCCCTGATGATTACTACAGATGTGGTGGGACTACTGACCCATTTATACACCTGAAGACAATTAGATAGGTGTTTAAGTTTAGTACACTGCAGACACTTTTATTTCCTGATGAAAGTTTTATAGCTGAAATGCGTAGTAGTATTTTTTATTTTTTTTCATCATGATTAGCCCCTAAAATAAGAGCATTTTAAAATGTATAGAGAATGATTGCCTTGGAATTTTAATGTTTTTAAAATGTTAAATCTACATGTTACTCTGTAAAGGAATATTCTGGCAACAATAGCTGCCAGCTTTTTTCTGCACAAACATCAGGGTTTTTATTGAATTTTATTTTATTTTATTTTATTTTATTTTATTTTATTTTATTTGATTTGATTTGTATTTTATTTTATTTTATATTATATCATTTTATTTTATTTGTATTTTATTTTTATTTTTACAGTGTACACAATATAAGGAAAGCAGTTTAATTATGTTCCTGCAGATGCTTGGCTGGGATTAGATCCAATCGTTCTTTGGGGTCAGTTTGAATCACCTACAGTAGCAGGACTTTGACCCAATCATTTGGCTGTTCTTGAAGTCTCTTTAGTCCTGACGTTGATGAGTGTTTCGCTGTTTTCAACAGATTCGCTTTGAGGACTCAATGCTCACTTGTTGTAAGTGGCTAATGGTGACACTCAAAGGTATTATTTGAACAAGTGATCAACATTATTACTACTTCACCTGCCAATGGCCATACTGTTATGGCTGATCAGTGTAAATGCTAATGGAAAAGCAATGACTGAATTCCATAGACTGACAAAGGATCTGGGTGAATAATTGAGTGAAATTGCTGTTTATGGACACAAATAACCCTGAACCTTTGTGATGGTCCTTGAATAGAATGGTGAGTTTTAATTCATACAGGTAAAGAAACATGTGTTTTTTGTAAAAACATTCACAAACTTAGCCTATGCTTTTTTTTTTTTTTTTACATCAAATTACATGTCATTCAATCGGAGCCATATTATTACTCCAAAGTTATTCATTTTATGGTAGAAGTTAGTCACACACAAGTGTCATCAGGTCATTTGGATTCAGAATTGTCATAATTCAGAGCACTAAGGCAGTCAGAGCCATATTGAAATGGGCCATCTTTTTCAGCCATTAAATTATTCAAAACGGGATTGGAGCCGTGTGATGGAGTGTTATAGTATGGTGATTGGCAGTCAACTCATTTTTTAGCGATTTTCCAGAAAGAAGAGCAGCACAATGGGGAGAAGGATCCAATCTCAGGCAGGTGATGGAATACATGAACAGTAGTTTGAGGAGTGCAGAATTTAAATGCTCCAGTATAAGCACAGGTTTGTTACAAAACCTGAAAAGGTGAATTCACCTCCTTCCTCAAGAAGCATCTGTGCCTAAAAGAAGCTGTGATTCAGCAGTCTGCTTCTTAACTCACAAAGTGTTCACTCTTTGTTTGGACGTATCATTTACATAGCTTGTATATAACTTTCGGTTCTGAAAAGGCCAGTCAGAGACCTATACAGTAATTAGTGCACAATGACAAATTCCAACCAGACTGTTGTTTGTGCGTTGGTCTGTCTTGGGGTATTTATTTTTATGTTCCTTTAAACTGTGAGTAGCTTTTGCAACTATGATGATGGGGAAAGCCAAAAAGGTATAATTAAATAGTAATTGCAGATTGGCTTTATTTAATCAGAATTTCAATAAGGAAGTGTGTTGGCAGGCAGCACTGCAGTGCATATTAGATGAGTGCCACATTTATGTGGCCACCCAGTTGTACAACAACCCCCCTGTTTTCTAGCATCAACAGGTCCACTGAGGAGGAGGAGGAGGAGGAGGTGGAGGAGGAGGCTGGCTACTGCATACAGGGCTCTATTGATCAAGTATGATTACACATGTGGAGGCTCACACATATGCATGCATTTAACCAGCAGCACACAAACACAAATATACAGCCTATTTTGCAAAGTAGCCCTTAAGACATGCATACATTTAGTATTATTGCTGCACAGAAGGGATAAAAAGGAAGTTGGAAAAGGGAAGTCTCATGGGCTTTAACAGATTGGATGCTTGTTTGCCCATGGAGACAACATATGGGAAAGAAACATGCAGTGCTGGGCTTGTGGGACATTTTGGAGCTTATTTTTCCAAGACCAATTCAATTTTAAGGAACCACCACGTCCCTTCAAGTATACTCAGAAAAAATAACAGGCAACATGTCTTCGCTGTATCATTGTATTAATCTCTTGAGAGAAAGATCAAATATGCTATAATAAAACCACCCACAAATACATTTAAATCCATGGGTGTCAGTAACAAGTTGGCTGCGCCTCGCTGTTGTATCTCAGCAGCAACATCCTCAGGCTGGCTTGCTGTCATGGTAACCATGCCCTCCAATGTCACTTTTCCCAATTTTAGCTCTGGAGGGGTCTCACGGTCAGCTTTACCTTGGCCAGAGCACGTCTGCTGACAATATGGTAACAGGTGCGACCTCAGTGCATGCAACTGGTTAAACACATCCAGCTCTGTCTTTTTTTAGCTTAATCGTTTGTTCATGCAACAGTGAATGTTGTCAGTTATTCTTGTAGATGTATGAATTATGCATCTGCTTGTTTCCCATTTGGTAAAAAAAAAAAATAAATAAAAAATAGCAGTAACAGAAGACGGTGAAAAATCTTTGTAAAAAGCTATTTACAACTTGGTTGCATATCTTAGCTGTGTTTCTGACTGAGTGTGAATTAACAGCTTTTTCAACAACATCAACGCAGCGTGGGTGTAGTCTGCAAGTCTGCATCAACAAAGTGGTTTAGGTATGTTAAACCAGAGACACGTGTGACCCCAGCAGGGAGTTTCATCTTTTAAAGATTCATTCAATCTTTCAGGGCCAGTTTATTTTTATATATCCATGTGGAACACCTCTGATAGTCAGATGGAAATGGAGAAAAAGCTCATAAGGAGAAATGATGACATTTTGAATGATGACATTGTATTCATCTTCTATTATTCTTCTTTGGTCTGCTCTACATTTATCATTTCTTTTACTACCCATAATTCTACTTGAAGATAATGTCATTTCTGCATTGCTGTCCTTTTTTTTTTTTTTTTTTGCACTCTTATTCTCAGTGGTGCGAACATAAATTGATACCTATAATCATAACAGCCGCACAATTGAATCTGTGCTTTATATAATGATGTATACATAATAGACACGCAGAACAAGGACTGTATAAATGACATCTTATTTCACTTAAAGGGCAACATTATTAAAGCATAGAGAGCTTTTGTCTGGGGAGCTACGGAGGGGACTGTCACAAGCTGAACCATGACGATGCCTGACAGCTTATCTGACCAAACCAGTAAATCTCACTGTCTGGGTAATTCCACAACCAGGATGAAGGATGTCTCCATAACAACATACACTGAAACCTCGATGTGTGTATGTGTCTAGATGCTGCAAGTCCATTGGAGGAGGAGGAGGAGGAGGAGGAACAGAAGGATTAAGTGGGGAGGAAATAATGCTTTATGCTCTACTTATGCATATACACATTCTCTCACACACCATTTAACACGCTGGCATATTTGTGCATTTGCTTTATGTACACCTGCATTTTTGAAAATAAGTTAATGTTCTTACTCAGTTATATCAAGTCCACTGGCTCTATTATGCATAATGCTACTGGACTGTATAATGGCCCTAGGATTTTTGAAAACTTAGGAGGCAGAATAAAGTGAGTATGCAAAGGGGTTTTGATTGGAGCAAAAGCATTTTGAGCATTTTAACCTCGAGGTTAACGAAATTTGCATTGACCTGACTAACAAGCCACCATCAAGGTACCAGCTTTGCCCCATGCAGATGAGACTTCTGGCCCAGCGCCACACAGCTTTGCCGCAGGACATTTGTCTGTATGTACAACACTGAGCAAAATAGAGAGCAATTTGGCGTAAAGGAGAGTTTTTTTCATTTTTTTCATTTTTTTGTTCTATGTTTGTGTGTGTAGTTTGTTTTTTCCCCTAGTGTGTTATTGCATGTGTCTGTAAGGGCGCACCTCCCAGATCTCGCTGCCGTCTGCACTTTAGCCCCAGTGTTTATCCAAGCAGAAGAGGAAGCAGCTGAATGATGGCACTGTCTGCCTGCTGGCAAGCTCTCTGTGAATGGGGGACAAGTATTTGGGGAGGAGGGGCAGGGCAGAAAGAAGAAGGACACCCTTCTCACGCAACAGGTGGGTTAGGCAGCAGGATGCATCAGGGTGTCAGGTCCTTCATGGTGCACAAACAGTATATTCTGTTTGTACATTGGACTGCGGTTCCTACAGTTGGACAGAGATGGTTAAAGTACAAAGTACAAGTACAGCTACTTATGTGGAAAAAGAAGTACTGATTCAATTCTTTACTTAAGTAAAAGTAAAAAAAAAAAAGTACAACTTCTCAATTGTAATACAGTAAAAAGTAAAACTGTATTTTTATGCTATGGATAATATCGCACTTATTTAACTCATTCACTGCCAGATGAATGAGTTAAGTAGAATATTGACTCAGAGTATAGTCAATATTATATATATATATATATATATATATATATATATATATATATATATATATATATATATATATATATATATATATATATATATATATATATATATATATATATATATATATATATATATATATATATATTATACTAGATACTATATTATATTATACTATTATACTATAATAAAAGGCTCTAAGACTACATGAGTATGGCACCCATCAATATAAATTGTAGACTGCTCATTTGGATTTGAATTGACGCCAAAAAATGTCAATGGTAGTGAATGAGTACTCAGTTTAATAGGTATGGACAGGACATTCAGGAAAAATTCAAAAGTTATAAATAGGAGATAGAACAAAAAAAGAGCAGAATTTTGAGATTAAAAAAATCTAAATTGTGAGATAAAAAGTCAAAATTCTAAGAAACAAAATCATAATTATGATGTAGTAAGTCACAATTTCTGATATACTTACAACGTATTTTTCATTCTGTCACATTTGTCTAATTTAAAAAAGTAATGAGTCTATTCTGAGAATGTAAAGAGTATAATGTACAGATATTTATACAAAAATGTAGGGAGTAAAAGTAAAAAGTTGCCAGAAAAATAAATACTCCAGTAAAGTACAGATATCTAAAAACTGTACTTAAGTATTATAAAGGAAGTACTTGTACTTAGTTACTTCCACCTCTACAGTTGGATGTGGATGACGTTCCCTTTTGAAAATCTGTTCAGGTGTAGTCGGCTTCTACAGCAGGGGTTTATAATATTATAATAATACTGCAATCTCACTGTTGAACAATGCCATCAAGATTTAATTAAGACCAATTTACTCAGTAGAGACTCATAAAAACCCAGACAATTTGGACAATTTGCTAGGACACTGTAGCGAAACAGGAGGGGAGTGCGAATAGCGAAGCAACAAATGAGTTGGTGTTGAGTTTTTAGAAAAAAAAACAAAAAAAAAAAACAGAAGCACTCAGAGGAGCAGAGAAAAAAGAAGCAGCTCTAGAGAGACAGATGTCAGGTGGGAGTATCGACTGTAGACGATCATGATCCTTGTCGTGATGGGATTTGTCAGTTTCCTAGCGCCCAGGCTCGGTTCCGCTCTTTACTCCCCACCTCTGCAGAAGGATTTCCTTTCATAGGGTTTGTGTTCAGCACTGGGCTGTATCAGCTCTGGTGTTGCCTTACTGTAAGCGATCCAGACCTTGCAGGATTTCAATCAATCATCAAAGAGAGTGTGTCTGCGCGCTCCCTGCTGCTCAGAATGAGCTTTCTGTAGTGGTGGTTAATGGAAAAGGTCACCTCTCCTCAAGGCTGTGCTGGCTCACTACAAAGGCAGAGAAAGGATCAGAGAAGAGGGACAGATAAACTCTGGGACCCAAATGGTCGCAGTCTGATTTTGGATGCATTGTAATCAGCTTTTTGAATTTGTTTTTTTTCCCCCTTACAGCTCTATTCAACAGTCATAGAAATAGAAACGCTCCATGTAGGAAAGTAAATAGATTGCAACATGGTGCTCCCTGTGCGCATCCCTCAATATTTTATTTTATTTTATTTTTTTTTTTTACTCGTAATCCCTTTGACCTCAGTTTTCTTTTGAAATCCCTATCATGCACATTTTTTACCATTCATTGCAAAGCTTATGAATATTTACAAGTTTGTGGGACCAGATCTGGAGGTGGACTAGGAATTCATCTCCATTTATAAAACCTTGCAGTGTAAAGTTGAGCAGCGAGATGAAATGTTTAAGGATTTTCTCCACTTTGACATTTCATTGCTTCTACCAACACATCAGGATGGCATTTAGATAAAACAATAAATTGTCTGCCTTATATATGGATATATATTAGGACATTTAACGACTTCAGTTTTTTCAGGTCGACTTATCCGTCAATAAAGTCTAAGTTGAGTCGACGAGTTGTGATGCAACAGAGAAATAACAGACACATGGCGACAAAAAAAACAAACAAAAACCAAACAAAAAACCATGGACACGTGTCTGTCCAGTAATGAGCAACTGGTATTAAAGTTCACTGCAACGTAACAATGTCCACTGACAAGACACAAACAGCATTTTAACTGCAACAAAACAAAGGCTAACGTTAGCAAAGAGTTTTCTGTTAAATTTAACTGAACAACATCAGTAGGTGAACATATGTCTGCATTTTGTCTGGACCCACGGCTCTAAAACTGGACTGTCCACACGTCTGTCACGTCCTCAGTTTTCATATTACCTGTAAAAAGTTTAAGGCAGCGGTCGATAACATGAACACCACTGTCCACATCATGTTTTGGGTGGGTGGGTGGGTTGTCTTAATGCGGGTTGTCTGTGCTGCTTATCACACAGGTTAGCTAGCGGATGCTGCTCGTATCACTCACATTAGCGGATCCCTCTTCAGAAGGACGTGCCAGGGTTTTTTTTTCATCTAAAATGAAGTCTTTCCACACATGCGATGTGTGTCTGTCACTCTTGTTTTGTTTGCCCACCACAACTGTCTTACCTGCAGGTGTCTTGTTTACGTTTGGTCTGTGTTTACGCGCCGAGAGAGCGAGAAAGAGAGAGAGAGAGAGAGAGAGAGAGAGAGAGAGAGAGAGAGAGAGAGAGAGGCAGGGAGAGAAAGATTAACATGTGACTTGTCGACTCCCCAAATTTAAGTCGACTTGTGCTGCGGAAGTCGACATGTTGACTAGTCGACATTTTAGTTAATGCCCTAATATATATACATTATCTATATGGATAAAAAAATGAGGTAATGCAAAATTGGTTAACCTGAGGAGTGGTTTTTAACACTGAAGTACACGAGTGTTTTCTTCTTTGACTCTTTTTTTTTTTTTTCTCTCTTCTTCTGTCATCACTAACACACTTGTTTTATATCTCCCCTTACATTCAGTATTTACTAGTTGCACCTCACCTTTCATCTAAGATTTGTTTTCCTGTTATTTCCCTTTTTTTTCTGGTTGAAGTGTAGGAGTATCACAGGAGGTGGGAGAAGAGAGCAAGAGAGAAAGAGAGAGGACAATGGCTGCACTTTGTCATTCTTTTGTTTTGCATTTGAAAGGCTGTTCACTGGCTTGATTACCGTGTGAGCTGCTTTGTGAAGGAGTGCAGCATCGCTCTGTGAGACGTGTCAGACACATTTCCTTTTTTTTTTCCTCTCTCTCTCTCTCTACTGTGACCAACCGTGAAAAAAAGATATTCACGACGAGAGGAAAGTTTCCAGAGTATGTTTTGTGTGTGTGTGTGTGTTTTTACAGCTATGCATATTTGCTTTCAGACATACTTTGCTTGTGTGCGCTGAATGTTGACCTTTCTTCATTAATTTAACCTCACTATAAACCGCTTCAAATACATTTGTTTGTTGTTTTTTTTCTCTACGGTATTCAATTTGTTATTCACTTTCTTTCCCTCAATTATAATTGATTAAAGATGCAACATAGAAGTTTTTTTTTTTTTTTTTTTTTTAATTAAGAGGCAGAAGGAACTTAGCTTTACTTTTACACAGTGATGTTCTTTATGGAAATTACACTGGTCTACATTTTTTTTTTTTTTAGAAAGTATCTGGTTTAGACATTAAATGTGCTAAATCTGACATACTTTAATAAGATGAATCAGAAAACAAATGGTTAGCTCATGTTTTTAATATATATACGATGTGTTATTCCACATATATGGTGGTTTATGTACATGTATACAATGGATTTGTAAATATTTCACTAGAAAGAACCTGTAAAGTGAATGGATCATAATGTGCAGACAGTGTTTTGAAGTAGATCTGAGACCAATATTCCTTTGGACTAAAACCTAATCTCTTGTTAATTCTAAGAATTAAACGTGTTATTTTTTACTTGATCCGACCACAAACAAAACATAATTCAACTGAGGACCCACTGACCCCACAGAGGACAAAATGAACCCACCCTGATATTCCAAAAACACATCACCTTTATACTCCTTGTAAACTGATCCTCAATCTGACCCGTTCGGTTGGGTCACCAACAATAGCCGGTGTTATCTGACGTCCAAGTCAAACAGATGTTTACTCCTATACTGACAGTGTTTTTGCATTTTATCTCCTGTGATTTATGATCCTTTGTGGCGATGTATTGTTAAAAATGTGCTTAAAAATGTGTTCGTAAATCTGTCAAATCAAAAATGTGACCCATTCTATTCTAAAAAGTTTACTACTCACTAGTTAAACAAAGGATTCTGATAATGAAACAAAGGGATCCAAACTTAAAAACTTACTAAAAAAAGATGACACTAAAGACTTAAGCTGTTTGTTAAAATAAAATTTCACTTTGTGTTTCCCAACCTTTTTTAAGCCACGGCACATTTTACATTAGAAACATCACAGGGCACACCACTAAAAATATCACAAAAAGTATATTTATTGAAATGTAATGCAAATTACAAATCAATTAATCCCATGTGCAATAGTGTAAATAGTGTATATAGTGTAAATCAGGGGTGTCACATTAAGCCAAGTTTGATCTGCAGAGGGCCAGACCAGTTAAATTATAACATAATAATATTAAAATACAAACTTTTCTCTATGTTTTACAGCGAAAAAAAAGTAAAGTTATGTCATGAAACTGTTTGCATCCTTTAAAACAATGTGAATAATATGGACAAACTGAAATTTCTTAACACGACTATGTGGAGTTTTAACAATATTATGTCTCAGTTTGTCATTTACACATGTAAATTAAAATGTACAGGTCGCAGTAGATCAACAAAACATTCATAACACATTTAATAACAGGCAGAATATTGGTAAATTTGCTCTTCAGACATTTAAAAAATGTTCATATTTGTTCATGTGGCTTGTATTTTTATGAAATGGTCATTTTAGTGTAAATACAATATAAAATGACAAATATTTTTACATTTACAAAGAGAAACATTTGGAATTGTGAGTTTTTATACATTATCATGATTGTACTGATTTGACCCACTTGAGATTAAATTGGTCTGTATGTGGAACCGGAGATAAAATGATTCATGTCTTCAATGACAATTTTTTCATAAACTGAAATCCAGACCGCCACAGGGTCCAGTCTGGCCCCTGGGCCTTATGTTTGACACCTGTGGTGCAAATAGTGTATATGGTGTATATCATGTGAATAGTGTATATCGTGTGCATAGGAATTGATAGTTTTTTAATATAATTTTTGTTGCTGTGCTGCTGTAAACCTGGAATTTCCCCTAGTGGGACAAATAAAGGAATATCTTATCTTAAATATTTTCTAAATGTAAGTATTCACTGTGAATCCTGGACCTATTTAATTAACACAAAGCTGATATTTTTGCAGGAATTGAAGAAAAACACACACAAATCTTCCTTAACATGTCTGAGTGGATCAGTGTTGTGTGGTGTTGTATGTTTCTATAATCACTCTACTCACTTCCAGTACCAATAAGTTGAAATTGGATGATTATCCATGGCACACCTGATGATTTCTCATGGCACACTTACATGCCGTGACACACTGGTTGGGAAACGCTGTCCTAAGGTATTGATTATCCATGTATCACCTGTTCATTACATGTTTAATTGAGATCCACAATTAAAAATTGAGGAAAAACTATATAAATATATTTCATTATTCATGTTCAAATCAAAAATTAAAAAAAAGTTGTTAATTTTTCTGATTGTATGCACAAATAAAAATTAGAAATAAGCAAATGTATGAACATATATAGTTTAATGTTGATAATTTTCAAATCCAATTTGACCCTGAAGTTACTGACGTCTTTGTGTGTCATGGAAAGTGATTTGTACATAGATTGTTGATCATGGCTGCACTATATTTGACAAAACAACAATACCTGGAAGACCCTGAACATTTTTCTTTTATGTGTCATGTCGACCTCCTTGAGATTACCACGTTTGCTGCCTCAGAAAAACATGTAATTATCCATTATTGCAGAATGCATCAAACACAATATCCAGTCAGTAACTTGTGGGTCACACCAAATCAGATTTAAAAAATGTCAACATGAAACCTGGCATTTGCTCATTTCCAATGTGTGTACGATTGAAAAATGAAAAACGACTTATTTTTTTATTGTATATGATTAATGGGTAACACATTATAATATCTACACACAATTGACTATATATTAACCATTTATTACCCATTTATAAATGGGTTGTTCATTATGTATTAACCATTTGTTACCTATTTGTTAATGTCTTGTAAAGGTTCATACTAGTGTAAATGTAAAATGTGATTATTTTTAACCAACAGGTGCAGTGTTTACAACTGTTTCTTTGTTTACCTGTAAAGGAGATATACAAACACTGCACCTGTTGGTTAAAAATAATTAATTTTACATTTATCTTTGGAAGAAACTAGTATGAACCTTTACAAGACATTAACAAATAGGTAACAAATGGTTAATACATAATGAACAACCCATTTTTAAATGGGTAATAAATGGTTAATACATAGTCAATTGTGTGTAGGTATTATAAAGTGTTACGGATTAATGAAATAATTATTTTTATCTGTTTTGTTTTGTGAATTGAATATGAAAAGAACATATGAAATATTAACATATTATTGACATATTAATCTAGTTGCATGTAGTGAATGGCAGTTTATTCAAGATAATAATCATGTTGTTTTTTGGTGACAGTGACATTATTGTTCTGTGTAAGTGGTTTGGTAAAATCTGGGGATTTGGAGATGTTATAGGCACAATAAATCAAGGAATTAAGCTTTATGAGTGAGTTTCTTGGGGTTGTTTCAGCTTCAGTCTTTATAACATACATGGCTGAGTTCAGACCAGTTGGTATCTTTTCCATCAAATCACCAATGACAAAAGCCCTTATCAAAACGTTAATCTCAGCACTCCATCTCTTAGCCTCTTCTGGTTTTGTCTCCTGTGCGGCATAAACCACATTTCTTATCTAATGTGGAACTGGCTGCTACTGAGGGCACTTCAGTGGTGTAAATCCCTCTTTCCTGGATGAAAAGTGAGGCTGCAGTCCTTAACCCTTTGTTGGTCAGCTCAACCGTTTGGTAGAGGTAACTTTGAACCTGGATATCTAATCTAAATTAAAGATTAGATACAACAAACTTCTTGGGCAGTCAATGATATATTCAGGTCATGCTAGTGTGTATACCACCAATGAAGAAGATCATAACCATGATCTTTTCATTTTATTTATTTATTTACAGAGTCTATTTTATATAAATAGTCCTCATCATGTTTCAGAAATACTTTGGTATTCATGTAATAATTTTTTTAAAATCATCCTCAACCAAACGGTAGAGGTAATAGTAAAGGGTCATGAAATGTTAATGCTAATTGCTAATGCTAATCACTAACAATATGAACACAAAGAGTTAATACATCTAATTTGACAAATTATGTTGGTAAGATTAAAGGAGTAATGTTTGAGTTGTAATACTTAAGTTAAATTTAGGGTCAGTAAAAAAAAAAACACCTATGTTTTATGTTATAATAGTCCCTGTGAGGTGGAAAAAGTAAAAAAAAAGAAGTATTGTGATTTTTGTAGTGTGACCAACAAAGGGTTAAATTGAACTAAAAGTATCATGTTAAGAAAAAAAGAAAATCTTTGAAAGAAACTGTACCTTCTTTGTTATGTATGTACATGGTAAAGGGGGGGGGGGGGGGTGATAAATGCATGGGGGCATTTGTGGGGGGTCCATAGAGCAGTGGAGGGAGTCCAGTGAATACAGGTTAGAGGTTATGAAAATTTTCCGTTGGTCACTTGTACTTCATGCCAGCGTTAGTTACAGTTGTACTCATAGTTTCACATACTTTAGCAGAATTTAGGATTCTTTGTTCATTTTTCAGAGAATATGAATAATACCATATGTTCCGGACTATAAGACACACTCAAAAGCGTTTAATTTTCTCAAAAATGACAGTGCACTTTATAATCCAGAGTGCCTTTTGTATGGATTAATTCTGGTTGTGCTTAGTGACTTCGAAGAGATTGTGTGTCGTACAGTACATGGTGTGGAGTAAAACACACTGTACCTCACTATAATATTACAGTGTGTGTGTAAGGACTGAAGCATTAGTTAGGTTTTATGTGGACTTAGTAAGAGACTACAATGTGTTGCTTATGTGATGTCACATGTGCGTGTGTGGTTTTACTCACAAATGAATCAGCTGTTGGTTAATGGAAGCAGTTGAAACACACATCAATAATTATCATTTATTCTGAGGTACAACATATGTGTGATTCAGGGCACATGACAAAGCAGGTACTATTTTAGCATTTTATGTCCCATTAAATACCATTCATTAATTTTATGATCTCTGGCCCTGTGAGCCTCACGGAAGGGGCGGAGACTTAAGCTTCTCACACACATGTATATATATATATATATATATATATATATATATATATATATATATATATATATATATATATATATATATATATATATATATATATATATATATATATATATTTTATTTTTTTTTCCCCCTAGGACCAAGTGTTAGTCGAAGTTCGGGGTGTTTGTGCTCATACGAAGGATGACCGATTGTTCTTTTTGGGGTTTTTTTCTTCTCTTTTTTTGTTTTGAACTGAACACTAAATCCAACTGTAACCGTAAATGTTAAACCGACCTGTGAAGCTTGAGCACCTGAAGCTGAACTCGGGCACTACTTTATTTGTGTTGTGTTGAAACAAACCCATGTTGTGTCTGACGACTTAAAAAAACAAACAAACCGTGCAATAAAATAGCCTTGTACTCAATATTCAGCTGATCATGATCTGCACATGCTCAGTACTGCTAACTGTAACGTCCAATTAAAACCCTGGTTAAAAAGAGTCTGGCTGGGTGACGAGTGGGTTGAAACCACCACTTCTGGTTGTCTGTTTGAATTGTAACTGCAGAACCTGTGTATCCTGTGTCATATATATATATATATATATATATATATATATATATATATATATATATATATATATATATATATATATGTACACACACACACTGCCCCCACCACCAACACGCTCTGACAAATCAACAGGATGGTTAATTTTCATTTGACATACAATTGCTAGCAGCGCTCCAGACAGTAATAATAATAATAAGTTTTCTTCATGGGCACATTACAAGTAATAGTTAAAAACAGCAATAAAGAAATAGTTTAAAAACAATAATGCAGGTATGTGCAAGAATAATCTACCATATATTTTACGGAGTATAAAATAGAGTAATAATCTAATAATAACGATAATAAAAGAAAGCAAACATAAACAGCAGTATTTTCCCTCCAGCCCTTGTGTTCTTGTCTTTACTACAGTATATGCTATAGTGTTATTGTTTGGGCACAGCAGTGGTAGATTTGTCAATTTGTCAATTTCTGACAATAAATAATAAAACAAGCTCAGAACAGTGACTTAGGTGCAGGCCAAATTAAAACAAAAAATAAGATACAACACCACCAACAAAAAAAAACCCATTGGTGGCAGAAGATAATTACCTGAAAATGGTCATTATATCATGTCCCAAAAAACAGAGGTGTGGATGAATATGCTGTCGTCTCTACTGTAAATTGTCCTTTTAGATTAACATCTCTGTCTGTGGTGCTTTGTGGCTTTATTTGGCACAAGTAGGGCGTTCTTAAAAGCTCATGTGACAGAGAGCGTATTGTATGTCTAATGTCCTACACCCTGTTTTCTGTTCACATTTGCTCAGTTGCCCTTCTTTGTTTTCTTCTTCCTTCTCGACCTCCTTTTTTATTCATTATTTTACCTGCAAATTGACAAATTCAAGCATTTCACTTGACTGCATTCGACATCAAGATTCACCTTCGTCAGCAAAATAACACGACGCAAGTCTATTATTTCTCTGTCAACCCCTCTGCTGCTACTCGACCTGCAGATGGAAATGAAACGTTTTTACCTTTAAGGAAATCACTGGTTGTAGTATGTTGTTTTCACTTTTTTTATTTTTAAATTTTTTTTACCGTTGCTTTATAGCACAGGTGTCAAACATAAGGCCCGGGGGCCAAATCCGGCCCGCCAAAGGGTCCAGACTGGCCCTTGAGATGAATTGATGAAATGCAAAAATAGATATTAAGCTATTAAAAATCATTTTACTTGAGGTTCCACATTCAAACTATTTCAATCGGAAGTGGGTCAATCGTAATTATCTATAAATACTCGCAACTACAATTTTTTGTCTTTGTAAGCATAAATAATTTCACATATTTACACTAAAACAAAGTATAATTTCACAAAAAAGTTGAATAATCCTGAACAAATATGAAGAACCTGAAGTGTTTCAACAGAAGTCAGTGCAATTTTAAGAATAATCTGCTTGATATGAAATATTTTGTCTATTTTCATTTGATCCAATACAATCTGCAATTTATAATGAACATGTGGAAGTGATAAATATTGTTAAAATTTTCACGTTATTCGCATTGTTTGAACATATGGTTTATCAACGTAACCATTTTCCTTATTTAATTTGACTCTTTTTCACTCTCAAATATAGAGAAATATTTGGACTTGACATTATTTATGTTTTATTATGTTACTATTTCACTGGTTTGGCTCAATTCAGATCAAATTTAGGTGAATGTGACCCCTGAATTAAAATGAGTTTGACACCCCTGCTTTATGTTATACACTCAAAATGGCGAGAGAACAGGACTTGTGTATAATGTTGTAGATTAAAAATTAAAAAATAAATAAAATGTAGCTGAAAGGTCTCAAACTGACTTTCTTTCAGAGGTCACTTGAAGCCCGGTTTGATCTCAATTGAGCCTAAAAATTTAAATTCTCGCATAATAATAACAACTTTAAATATTTGTTTTTCTTTCAGTGCAAAATACCCCCATTAAATTATGAAAATACTTTCTTTGACAAACTATTCAAACAAAAAAAAGACTAGAAAGCTAGAATTTATTAAGAAAAATAAGTGCAGTTTTAACAGTATTTTTGCCTCAATTTATCATTTCTACATGTGCATTTTGGATCAGATCTACAAAGATACTAAAAACTTAGTAACAGAAAAAAGTTCTTGCTTATATAAACTTGGAGGTCACATATTGCTGCTGCTTATTATTATTATTATTATTATTATTATTGTACATGAAAAAGAGCTCAGTTATTTGTGCAAAATCTACAGCCTGACATTAAAAAGCTCTTCATTCATCACTGA
The DNA here is from genome assembly GCA_020466265.1 of Siphamia tubifer. Taxonomy (NCBI): domain Eukaryota; kingdom Metazoa; phylum Chordata; class Actinopteri; order Kurtiformes; family Apogonidae; genus Siphamia; species Siphamia tubifer. The sequence continues at coordinate 12,116,885 of CM035788.1, forward strand.
GTGGATTACATATTAGTAAAAAACAGAGAGGAACGTGAACAATAAATGCTACTCTCTGATTTTAAATAGGCAATTTCATTTGGAATTGATAGAAAACAACATAATAAAACCAAGATAACAGTGTAAGTATTCTGCAATACACTTCCAATTTGAATTTCACATTCAGTCTCTTAAATGTGCACGTTTGAATATGTCTTATAAAGTTGATAATAGCTATAATAAAACATGTTTTATTATTATAATAATACCCAACAAACATATCTAATGTACATGTATCACACAATGGAGTCTTTAAATGACGCTTGGAATTTGTTGAGCTCCTATAATATAAAACACTTTGCAAATGTAGTTATTAAGATGAAAGTATATCTGTGGTTCCATCGTGTTATGGTTGTCTTCCACGCCTCATGGTTTTTCTTTTTTTAATAATATCTTTGTGTGCGCTGCAGAAAAGCTTGACTAACTACGTACTTTTGTTTCTGTCAGACCACACTGCAGAATTTAACATTAGGCTTTTTCTAAAGAGCACATCGATACTACATTTGAGATAACAGGTCTACACTGCTGCTATCTCAAAACCTCTGCAATTTTCATTTAGATACGATCACATTTAATCACTGGTACGACACATTGTTCCCATGTAACTCACTTAGTTTTCATGATTTAAAGCAGCAAATTAATTTGCTGTTACATTAACTTTTAATTCTACCGGCCAAATGAATGTTCATTATTATATCTAGCCGTCACAAATGTTCAAACCTGCTCGTTAAAACCGTGTCGGCACATGTTGCAATGTCAATACCTGCTGTTTTTAAACCCTTTAACTCCTGAGACTTAAGCAATTCCACAGTAAAAACACAAAATAAGATAAAATAAGCAATGAAATGAACAAAAATTGCCAAATTGATCAGTAAAATGACCAAAAATGTATATTAAACTAACAAAATAATATGTAACATGAACAAAGTAAGACACTAACAGAACACAATTGAAGATAAATTATAAAATAAATAAACAAAAGGTAGAAAAAAATTAACAAAAATAAGCAACAACATCCATAGGAACTAATGTATATTCAGAAAATAACACATAACATGAAAAAAATGCAAAAACAAAACAAAATTGAGTTTTAAAAAAATTAATAAATGACTAATAAATGACATTTGATTCCAGTAGTTTTAGTTTTGACTTTTTCTTTTTTGACACCTGTACATCAGTTCCATGAACAAAATTCTCAGTAAAATAACAAAAAAAAACTTGAATTAGTCTGAATTTTTAAACAAAACCATCCATTCAGGACACATCAGCGCTGACACATCAGGGGTTAAAGGGTTAAAAATCAGTGTAGGGGATTTTCAGTACAGGATTTTACAGTTTTGCAACAATCTTTTCAGTGTTTTTGCAGGCAAATGAGGTTGGAGGAGGAAAAAAAAAAAAAATCACAGCCTTCCTTTTTGTTTACACTAGTATTTGCCTCGTAGCCACTTTAAAAACCAAAGTTAGTGATGGAGAAACTACAGTGATAGTGTAATGGTAAGGGCGGCTCAGTAGTACAAAGTAGACCTTGTCTTCTCCTTCGTTTCTCACTTATATTTTTCCTTAAGGTTGTGGAAATGCTGATTATATTGCCTCTTTGTACTAATCTGCTTTCAGCCCACACTTTCATAACAGAAAAGCACATACACACATACAGGATGCAGAAGCATAGAGTGCAATTTGCTTTTCTTTGAGTGCCCTTAATGCTCAGTAATGCACTAAAAAAAGCACAATCAAAAATGTCCTTGCAGTTAAACTTCAGACTGGATAAAATGAAGCAGTCAAAGGCTGCAGTCTTGCTGTATAAATTTGTTTATGTGGACTAATGGGGCAGTCCAGACTGTCGAGGCCAGTTCCAAGTCTACTCACCTTCATGTGATGAAGTTAAATAGACAGCTTTTCAAGTCTCTGTAAGACAGAGTATACACTGTAGATATTCATGTTAGGTTTATATCTATACTTAGTATCCTTTGTATTGGTGAAAATTACATGAACGCTATGAATAAATAAATGATTCCAATTTTTTTTTCATAAGCTGTCCATAGCTGATGTTTTTTTTGTTTTTTTTTTACTTTGGGAACCATACATTTTGTCTAATCTCAGCCAGAGCCACACTTTGCATTGTTCTTCATATCCTCTGCTCTTTAGCCCAGAATGCTCTTGTTTTTAAACACAAAGAAGACATAAGAAATTGTCTCTCTAATGCATACAAATGCACACAAAATTAGGTTGTCGTCAAACACCATCTGTTATCCTACAAATGACAGTTTATTTTCTCCACCTTAAGCTTTTTTGGGGGTGAGTTGATAAATTCCTTTGTTTTATGTACTTCTGTTCTGTCCTGTTAAATTACATGGTGCAAGAACTTGTCCAGAATTTTAAAGTCAAACTGTCTCCACTAAGTGGAAATCTTCTATCCTATTAAAAAGCAAATTCAAATAGTTACCATCAAACTGGAGATGCAGAGATTTGTGAATGGTGTGTTCTTCCAACCAATCCTGAAAATTAAATAAGATTACTTGTAAAAATGTGTCATTGAAGAACCTTGGTCGTTGACTTTTTTGACCATGATGTGTGCAAACATATGCATTCATTATTAAGATCATCAAATACTGAACAGTAAATAGATGCCTGTAGAATGTCTGAGACAAACAAAACATATTATCATATACAGAACTGTGCAAACACACATTCAGTATTTATTCCTTATTCACTCGTCTTCAGTTACAAGAAAATACAGGACATATGTGCAAAGTTGAAGTGTATGAAGGTTAAAGCCATTATTTATTGTGACATTGACCATATGACAAAGCAAACAATTACACATGAAACCTGGTATAAAAGGCTTGAAAATTCATGAAAATGTCATATTTTCTGAACAAAAAGTATTGAAGACTTGTAAAGTATAAATGGAGGATATACTAAATATTATCCATTTAAATTCTAGAAGCTGTTTTTTTCCCCCTTCTAGACTAGACTTAGTTTATTTCAACAGGGACAATGCACATTAATCAACATTTCTGTAAATGCGCCAGTTTTAGCTCGAAAGCTAGTTTTCAACTGTAGTCCCTGGGCAAGGTGTAAATTGCCAATAATAAGAAAAAACAATAAAAATCATATATCTAAAATCAAGAATACATCATACACCAGCTCACAATTAAACCATACAGCAACCTGCAGCACATACAAAATCAAGAAAACAGCATTTAAGCATTCAACAAATACATCGGCAGCACAAAAGCAGCAATGAACTATTTAAATTATTATCATTATCTAAAATGACATGTCATGACATTGACATGTATGCTTTTGCTGCTGTACATGCAGACACAGATTGTATCTTAATAGAGAGACTGAGAAATGCATATTATAATTTTACTAAACCAACAAACCTTAGACTTCACTGTATTGTTATTTGATCAGTGGTACATGAATAGAACACAATATAGTGACCCAAGTCTGAGTTTGTAGCAGAGAAGATAAAAGAATAAAATATAAAATTAAATACATAAAAGGTAGATATTAAATAAATAAAAAACTAACTATATATATATATATATATATATATATATATATGTTTTTTTTTCTGTTGTGCATTCTGACAGCTGCAAGAAGGAAATATTCCTATGATAATTGATAGGTTTAATTTGCCTTCAATGTCACATTTAGAGTTGTTTTGTTCCTCCTGTATGTATCCACAGAGCCTCACAGTGCAGTCTGTGTGTCTTGCTGTACTGCTGTGTTGCTGTGTGTTTAGGCCTTTCTGCAGGTGGTGCGATTCTATCATTCTATCATTTCAACGTGCCAAGGCATGCTGGCATTCTCACCCCCACCCCACCTACTGCTGTCTGCACCACAATGACAGGACTTCCGGTGTGTGTAGAATGCAGCACCTTTGTCCTCCTGTGAGCTGCTGTCCCCTTGGGTTGGATATTATCCCTGTTGGTCCTCACAGACGTGCACATACCCTCCATTTCATCAGTTCCCCTCATTCAAACACTCTCTGCTCATTCATATGCTACAAGGGATTCCTATTTTGCTGCTTAGAAACTATTCCTTCCGGGGTTGTGGGAGTCTGCACCTGTGGGGTACATGCACACAAATGCACACACACACACACACATTTGTGGACTGAAATTGCTTGCATTCGTGCGTGAATTTGCTTCCCATTTAAGCAGCGGGGAACCTGACTCTGGAAGCATTCAATTTTGCCCTGAGAGTTCTACCTGCGATGAAAATAGGTACGGAAACTGTGGAGGTGTGGAGGAGACATAATAAATAGAGGAAAGAGACTATAATCAGACTTCATTTTCCCAGGAGAATTGTGTTAAATGTGGTTTAATGTAGACTGTGTGTGGTTTAAAGCCTATGGACTCAGCATGTGGAGGCTATTGGTGTCATTTTTTATTTTTATTTTTTTTTAACAGATAATCCACTTGTTTTCATGCCATTAAGAGGAATTCTTTATGTCAGTATTAATTTAAACAATAATTGAGTACATTGTGCGTGACAAAAGGAATTAAAATCCCATTAATATCACACACACTTCAGACAGAACACAGTCAGGCCAAGTCCACCATGTTCGCCCACACCAGGACTCTGCTCAAACTCCACCCCCCACCACCTCATCCCCCCCACCATATCTCTGGAACACCCTCCCAGACCATGTCACAGCTGCTTTTAACCCTAGAACACATCGTTATTATTATTACCTCCTCCTGTTTGTCAGCAAGATAACTCAAAAAGTTATCGACGGATTTGGATAAAACTTTCAGAGATAATTGATAATGTGTCAAGGAAGAAACCATTACATTTTGAGCTATAAAGGTCAAAGGTTAAGGTCACAGGGAAGGTCAACAGCTAAAACACATAAGTGGTGATATCTCATAATGCAGACTTTGCTTTCACTTCGTCTTACCTTCAGACATCAGATGACGTCAAGTGAATGGTATATACATTTATGACCTTTATAGACTTGAGCTGCTTTGTGCAGGTCTGTGCTCTCAGAGTGCTCTAGTTTTCATTATGCTGCCGCCATTTTTAAAGGGTCCTCCTTGTACCTTTTTTTTTTAAAAAAAAAAAGAAAAATTGTGTGATATTATATATTGGGAATTGAAAGAAAACTACTTGAGTTTGGCATACGGTGTTGTACTTTTACATACATTGATGAAAACTATATTTTACTCTGGATATTATTTCAAAAATATACCCAACATTAGTGGTGGTGTTACTAATTTTAATGTGCTAATGTGTTCTAGGTTTAAAAAAATGACTTAAAACCTTCCTTTTTGGAAACACTTTTACTGTTTGATTTTAATCTGTTGATTTTATCTTTTTACTGTGTATTTCAACTGTGAAGTGCTGTCATATCTAGTGTTTTCTTTCTAATTATATGCAGTAAATCTTGATGATGATGATGATGATGCCACTACCTGAAGCTTATATCAGCTTTCTAGTGCTACACTTTGTTGTCAGCAGGGTGATTCACACAGCTATATGTGAGTCAGCTCAGTTTGACACTTAATCCCTATGGACACACACACACACACACACACACACAAACACACACACATATGCACATATACACACATATTCAGCCATATCTGGTTTCCTCTTTTCTTTGACCTTTACTGTAACACTATATAACTCAAAAATGCACCAGTCTTCACAGTAAAAATATGAATAAATACTAAAAGTTTTGCTCCCAAAACAAATTGTCCTCTTACCCACCCACTGCAGTAGCTGCTGAAATCCTCTCTGTAAAATGTATGTGTAAGGGTTACAAGTTTAAAAGTCAAGCTAAAATTGGTTATCGTCGCTCTGCTGCCTGTCCACCAACCCACAAAAGCTGTGTGTTTTTACTTGACTGAGCATCTGTGGGAATCTGGCCTCACAACCCCTTCCTGTTAGCTCCGATGAGCCTGCAGCCCTCAGCAAGTTCAGCTCTTTATTCAGGTCAGGGATGAACACAAATGCTCTCTGCTGAGATTTCAATGTCCCACCCCATAATCCAAAATGCTAAAAAGAGTAGGCTCCATCATACAAATCCATCACTAGAGTGAAATCACACAAACCTTTCAAATGTAAGCAGAAAATCTTTGCCGAAGAACAGCTTACCACACTAAGTAAAGGTCAAATATTGATGAAAAATTACAATTTACTGAGAATACTTGGATAAATATACACTATAGGGACAAAAATGTTGCATACACGTTGAATTCAGGTGTTTATTTTCTAATGTGACTAGGATACAAAATGACAAAAGTCATAATATAATTGTGTTGTGATGAATATTATTGCATTAGTTAGTTTGGTTTTAATTATCTTTGTATCCAAAATGACAGAGATGTTTTTTTTTACTTACTTTCTCCCAGTATTGATTTTGTTTTACTCTTTATTTTTTTTGATTCATGACTATTATATAAATGTTCTTATATCTCAACTCAGCATGAACAGGACATATTATGAGCTGTAGCCATGATGTACTAAATAGTTTCCAAGCATCAATATTTCCTTAAAGTTATTGGGAGATATTTTTCTTCCTAAATGAGATGTAAAGAAAATAGATGGTTAGTTGTGGTAGAAAATGCAGCACACGAAGTGGACACAGTGAAGGCTGAGCTGCAGGTGAACCCCCCGCCCCCCCCCCCCCCCCCCCCCCGGGCTGGTCTGTCTTAACTTTAGGGCTTTTGTCCTCCATTTTGGACACAAGTGTCCTCCTTTCCTCTTTCATGCCAGTGGTCACCCTAGGTACAATGTATATTTGACTTTATTTAATAATGCAATTGATTTTGCTATTTTGGATGTAATGTATTTTATGTGTGACTTCCAGGATAATTTACTGTCAAAAATGACTCCAAGAAACTTTATTTAGTAAATATCGGTCAAGTTTTGTCCAATGGAAAAGCGACTAGTAGTTTATTATATGACATTTATCATTATTGAATTGTATCCCAGACACCTGTTCCGAAAGAAACACCTGATTTCAACATATGCCAATAATTTTGTTTGTATATTATAGATCGATTATAAGAAAAGTCAATCCATTACCTATTATTTGTTCCACCACTGTTCTGTTTGTGGGAGTAAGCTTTGCAGCCACTGAGTTATAGTGTGTCATCTCTTCCCACATACTGACACTGAAGACAAGTGTAGGGAGTAAAGGTGCACTATAGTGCCGCGTTCCCAAGTGATAACTACAGACAGGCTCTTTTTTTTTTTGTCATCGTGTCCTATAACTGCCTATATATAACTGACTATAACTTCCATTCTTAACACTCTGATCACATCAGCCCAGCTCTAATGCCAGATGTGAATACTTTTTTGAGATGTGATCAGTCAGGACCCACTTGGATTGTTGTCTGGGGACATATTGTTCCGCTTTGTCTCAACAGTGTGAACATGAATGTGCCTTGGAATAGATTGAAGGACTACTTCCTGAGCTGCCATCCTTGTGTAAAGTCATTGTGCTGGCTCTTGATGAGGTTGTGTGTTTGCATAAAGAGTGGGAGTGATAAATTGAGATCTGGTCACAAGTGGTCACTGGAGACCTTTTTGATGCCAGGTGTAAACAGAAGTGCTTAGAGCTGATCATTTGTGAATACTTCAGGAACGGCTGATGGCTTAGGAGGTAGAACAAATCATCTACAAAATGAGAATTGGCTCTGAACAGTAGCTGGAGATGGCTTCAACATTCACTTCCAAGTTATGCTTGTGTGTGTGTGTGTGTGTGTGTGTGTGTGTGTGTGTGAGACATGCATTATGAGGTGCTTTGAGTCCACTTTGAAGCTGCCTGTGTCCGATTAACAAACCATACCTGTTCAATCTGACAGTCCGTTCAAAGCCTCATCTGCTTTGGGGAACATGTAGCTGTCTTACAGTTAGCAAAGCTTTGGAGTGACAGTGAGTTAATGTAACACTTCACCTCCAGAGAATATGAAGCAATAATGTGGATGTGAATCTGAGTTGTCTGACAGCAGTCCCTGGCCATGGCAAACATTTCACTTATGCATTCTCTTTTCTTTCCTGTCTGTGGCAGAATAGATGTGACAAGCTAATATAGATAATGAAGTTCTTCCTGTATGAGATTCTTATGTCAATGTTTAGTGTATTAGAGAAGTTCAACAGATGTATATCCCAGCAAACACCCCTTAACACAGGCCAGTTTATTCTTTAATACAAGGCTGTCAAAGTCATTTTAGTTCAGATGCAGCCCAATGTGAGCTCAAGTCAAATACTGTAGTAGCATAATAGCCTATAAATAATAACTTCAGAAATGTCTCTTTGTGTTAGTATGAAAACAGCTAAATTGCTTTATGGAAATGTGAATAACACAATCAACCAAGGAGAACCTGTATTTTTTTTTTTTTCTTTTCCACGCTCATTTTGGAATCTGATGGGTCACCCCAAGTTACCAACACATGCTGCCTTTGACAGTGGTTTGTCACCTCCACTGGCTGCATACGGCATTCACAAAAAACAACGAAAGGAACGAGGGACCCAGAAAAAGCCGGTCCGTCTGACATCAGATAGACTTTAGAGTCACCCACGTGGGGTTAAACCTGTCCCTGATTGCAGCGAATCTGAAGTAGCATTAGCATTAGCATCTACAAGAGAAGACGGTGCCACAGTAGCTGCTGCACAAAGTTGAAAAAAATGGCAAATCGAACTGGTTCATGTGCTCTCTGTGGAAATAAAGACAATTTTTTGTAGGTTATTATGTCTGTTTTTAATGTTAATTAACCTTTTTATGTTTTCTTTAATTTTTTTTTTATTAATCTGACACCATTAGTAAAAAAAAAAAAAAAAACCTTTATGGAATTGTTGCTTTGAAGCTACAATTGATTTCATTACAGTTGGACTTTGCTTTTTGAGAGGAAACATTCATTTGAAGGTGATTGACACCCATAGAGTGAAATTTTATTCTCCATGTCCCCCACCTTGGAGAACCCCTCCAATTCCACATGGTTTCAACACTGACATAGGGTGTAAACCGATGAAGAAAAGAAAACTGCAGAAAAATAAGCTAAATTTGGATTATAAATAGCTCTATTCAGTGTAATCACATCATATCATATCAAACATCACAGTGATAAATACCTTCTTTTTTTTTTTTTTTTTTTAACACATTTTATTATTAATTTGGACACTGAATTAGAAACTGGCCATAGAGTAAAGTTTTTTGAGTGGGACCAAATGTTATCTGACACAGAATTAAATTCAACTCTGTAAGAGCTACATTGACACTCATTTTTACTGTCTACTGTATAAAAGTAAAGAAGATTTTCTGACATTTACTGTCATTTGATAGAGGGAAAAAAAACACTATCGGTTCCAAATGTTGTCTTAGAAATATGGGCTGCCTGTATCAGTCATCAGGTCAGGCTGATGTAAATAAAATTGGTATTGGTATCAGTCTAAAAAAAAAAAAAAAAAAATCCATATCTGTCAATCACTGTATAAAAATTGCCATCAGTAGCTTTTCTAAACACTTTCCCTTCATTTTGCCTTCAAGCATTTTCTGTAAAAACAGTCCCTCCTCTGCTTTCCTGTCTCTCTCAGCATTCCCTGCAGTGTTTCCTGTTTAAATGTCTCTGATTCTCTAATTGAGAGTGAGGTTGATGGTGGTGTCAGAGGGCTTGTGGGGGAACAGATACACACACAAATCTGGCCTCATAAAGTGTGTGCACACGCGCTCATGGATTAACCACCGTTTCTCACATAGTCATCTGGGAGTTTAGCATGAGGACGTGCTTGTAACCCAATCAAGAAATCTCGTAATTAGACCAGTGTGTGTACGTGTGAGTAGAGCATGTATGTGTGTGTGTTGTTTCTGAGGTTAAAAGAAATGCTTCTTAATGAATATATATTTTCGCATGCCTGTCTACACTCCAGCTTCCTTGGCAACACATCAAAGGCCCAAACAACAGTAAAGACAACAATGCAATGGTGAAGTAAAGAGGGGAATTTTCTCATTAAGGTTTGCTTTTAGCACTTGTTCAGTGTAGCAGAGTGTTCGCACTGCAACCAGACATGTCTTACACTAGGACTTGACTGGGGCTAGATCATCTGATAGTCTCACATTGTGGGTGTATGATCTTTTTTTTTTTTTTTTTTTAACAGAGAAAACGTATAGAACATGTCATCAAATAAAGAAATAAATATAGTGCATTCCAAACATTGCTACTTCCCTGATGTTCATTCTATATGTGGCAGCTGTAAAATGACTTTTGTGCGATTTGTTTTCATTAGGGTTGTCAAATGATTAACATTTTGAATCAGATTAAACACTTTACAGGTTCTTTCTCATGGAATATTTACAAATCCATTGTATATGTGTACATAAACCACCATATATGTGACCCTCCAGCACAAAACCAGTGGTTCAGTCTCACAGCAGTATTTCTAGCTATAGCCTCAAATATGTTATATGGGTCAAAATTATCAAATTTGACGTTTATCCATAAAATCCACATAAAATGTCTCCTGAACACTTCTAACTGTGAGTTTTTGTAAAATTCCTACTGCAAGTGTTTCAAATCATGCCTTTTAGGAAGGACACCAACTGACTTTGATAGTAATTAAGTCTAAAACAAAACAAAACAAAAAAAACAGTTCAAAACACGGCTTTCCTTTGTGCTGGCGTTAAGTATTTCCCCGTCATGTTTGGTACCGTTGGAAAGATCAGAATTCCCTCTGGACAACTCTTAAATAGAAATCTGCGTAATTATATATTTGAACCAATGGGAGGCCTCAGAACAAAGCCTTCTCCAGTAAACAAAATCCTTCGTTGCTAGGGCGATGTTGATTGGTTGAATTAGTGTCACACATGCATTTTTAATAAACTTTCAGATAAATATAAAATCAGAATTTCTGAAATTTGACCCAAGTGACTGGTTTTGTGCTAGATGGTTCCATATGTGGAATAACACACCATCATATATATATTAAAAACATGAGCTAACCAGCACTTTTGTCATTAGTTTTTAACTTAACATTTTTAGTGTCTGAAGCAGATGATATGGGTTTTCCCAGGGAACACTCACCTTCTAGACATACTAATTCCTTAATCTATATCTTCCTATTCTAAATCAGGTGGATAATTGTTTGTCTGTATACATTAGCGCTGTTGTGGAAATGCCCACACAGTCAGGGTCCACCCCACCCTCGCCCATTGTTAGTCAGAATAGGCTCCGGCTGGTTCAGAAAATGAAAGAATGAGTGTTGTTTATAGCCTTCAACAGTTTTCAGTTTATTGTGCTTTTCAGTGGAAGTGAAGAGGTTATTGCGAAATATTAGACAGTCAAATTCTCACCTTCGTGTGGATAATAATAGGAAATAACCTACATCTCACCCAGTTATTTTTTTCTAAGCTCTACTTTAGTGTCTGTAACTCAGCACTTTTTTTTTTCTCCAGTGCACAAAATGTTTGCCACTTCCTTGTAAAGTGTCCACTTATTGTACTTTACCAGCGTATCAAGTCATTACAGTAGCTGTCCAATTTTTTATTTTTTTTTCTCCTCCGAAATAATATATTCTGCCCTCTCAATATCCTCTAGAGCATCTGACAGACAATATGGGGCTCACTGAATTCTCAAACTCATAATCCAATTTCATAATTCACAATTCCCCTTTCCTACCAGCTTGCCAAGCTGAGAGGAGCAGAAGAGCATAGGGATATGTGCACTGACGTGTGCACTGTCAGAGGGTGTGAGGTTAGAGGTTTTATACAGCGGGCAGCTCTGAATGTACAATAAACAGCAGATTTTGTGTGTGTGTGTGTGTGTGTTTGTGTGTGTGTGTGTGTGTGTGTTTTCCAGGTGACATTTTGGCAGTCGCAGGTGCTTTACCTGTAGTTCACTAAGTTCGAAAGTGACTCTTTCAAGGACTTCCTGGCTTTTCACAACGTGTCAGTGGATGAGAAATTCTCTTAATTATTTACACAATGGCTGTCCCATGCTGCATTGAAAGTCATGATGTGTTTGTTTGCACTGCCGTTTAATTATTTCTGAATGTCAGCCTGATCCTAACAGCAATTCTGGCTCTGAACATATTTATTTGTCAGGGACTTCACCTATAATAAAGCTGCTCTTTCCACTTTTTCCCCCTCGTTTTTCCCCCCACTTTTCATTGCAGATGAAGGGCATTTGTGTGATCATCTGTGTTTGTGTCTGTGCGTTCTATGCCCCTCTCTCTCTCTCTCTCTCTCTCTCTCTCTCTCTCTAGCCCGTCTGATCCTCACCAGTCTTCCAGGGCTTTGGCTTGTTCCTTGGCTCTGAACTCAAATGTCTTGGCATCCATTCATGGGTACACAAGCGTGATATTGAATCACACAAAGAGAGAGAGAGCTCTGATTTCCCCGCTGGGTTTGCCCTGTGTGGCCCCTCGCTGTCACCCCACCCCCCTCACATTGGGTGGCACAGAGTCACAGCATGGCCAGAGGAAGGAAACTCATTCGCTGTAACTGAGGACCACGGGAAGCCGACATGAGACAGTGACAGCGCTCACATTGCTGTGTCATCGCCCAGACATTCTTTTGTTTAATCTATGACATTTTTAGCCCTGAGTCATAATGTTCCCATCAGTTAATGCCACTTAAATGCTCAGATTTAAAGGTGATTGAAAGAGAAAAATCATAAAATCTGCAAGGCGAAGAATAATAGAAATGAGATACAATCTGAATCGGTGTTTCAAAATAAAACCAAAAATAAGATGACGAAAAAATCTACTTTATTTGTGTCCGGTTTTTCAGTTTTCCTTTTTGTGTTTAAATGAATAATGGAAAAAAAAAAAAAAAAACGGATAATGGCCGTTTCCTGTTTTATCCAATTTTGACCTGGAGCAAGTTGAGTAAACTGGAAATGACCTTTGACCCACAGTGACAAAGATGGAAACTTTCTACGTCCTATTTGGGGAAATTAGGAGTGTCACCCTAAGACCTGAAGATATAACCATGGAATAAATTGGTGTCATATCATACCATAATGATCTTCAAGTCCGCTGGACATGTGTCTTTGGGTTGTTAAGAGCCATTTCCTGTTTCCTCAATTTGCTTCAGGTCAAAATCGGATAAAACGAAAAACGGCCATTATCTGTTTTTTCTATTATTCATTTAAGCAAAAAATGAAAAACTGAAAAACCGCATCGTTATCAGGTTTTTCATTTTGGTTTTGGAAACAGAATCAGAATTCTTTATTTGTCACGTGTTGATGAGTATCCACAATGAAATGGAAACGACACTCACTTAAGACCATTGCAAAGATGCAAAAAGCAAAATATAACTATACAAATATACAACTATAAAAATATATAGAAGATAAGAAAGACTAGAATAAGAAATAAGTAAAGTATAAAATAAATAAAATATAAATAAGAATATAGAGAAAAATGTAAATAAATATACAGCCTGGAGGTAATATAAATATGTACATGGATATGCATATTACTATATACTGATGGTTGGGGTAGATGAGTGTGGGGGGGTGGGGGGGCTTATATGGTGGGTAAGGAGTTGAATGTCCTGATGGCCTGGAGGAAGAAGCTCAAATAATTGTCTTATTTTTGGTTTTATTTTGAAAAACAAATGGACGAATGATACACGGATTTATCTGTCCCTCCCCACAGAATAATCCTGATTATTGTGAAAGCCACATTGAAAACAAACAGTAACTAGTCATTACTTTTCGCCATGAGAATAGTCCCACTCTGCCATTATTAGCACACTGGCTCATTGACTGGTGTGCAGCAGGGCGTTTCAGGGTGACAGCCCACTGATGCCTTATGTAGGTTAATGACTCGGTGAGAAACAATATTTGACTGCAATAGCAGATCGTTTTTGTTATTATTATTTTAAAGCATATTTTCCTTTTTCTTTTGCATGACATAAACAGCCCTTATAATTTGATCATAGGCAGAAAATCATTGTTTATTTATTTTTTCCCTCCACGTTTCATTAGTAACATCCAGCAGTTTTAACATTGTTGATGTCGTACTAGACCACTCTGCTAATGCGGTGTTAATTACAGGTAATATAATAAATTAATCCTATTAATTGAAATGTTTGTATTTGCGTTTAATATTGCGTAGTGCGTAATAGTTCCCTGCTGTTAAAATAATGTGTTGTGACATGCTCATTGTAAGAGCTGAGGCCACAGGAGTCAACTGAACCACAAAGCCTGATACCTAATACTATGTTCCTGTCTGAGAATATCAAGCACAATGGCTTAACATAGTTTTTTTTTTTTTTTTTTTTTTGCAGCGATTCAGTTCTCAGTGGATAGTGATAGTATGCTGCTGATTGGAATAATGTAGCGTCGCTGCATGTCTATTTATTCCTGTAACTATTTTGTAACTTAAGGCATATCAACTACTGTTATTATATAGTATGCCTCTAGATCATAGACGTAAAAAAAAAAGCCAAAACCAGCCTGTGAGATGAATTTGTGAAATGCAAAAATTACACTGAATATATTAACAATCAAGGAAGTGAAAAGTGAAAATTATTTTAGGCCATTTTAATCTAAAGTGGGTCAGATCAGTAAAATACTATTGTAATAACCTATAAATAATGAGAAACACAACATTTCCTCTGTTTTAGCATAAAAAAAATGGAAAATTACACAAATGTTTTTATATTTATAGAAAAGCCTTTAAAAAATTTTTAACAACCTGAAATGGCTTCATATATTCTGGCTGCTGTTAAATGTTTTGTGAATTTGTAGATCTGTAAGATGTGATGCACATGTATGTGATATTATTATTTTTCAGGTTCATATTGTTTTTGCTGTTATGTTCATGTACAGATCGTAGATGGAAACATTTTCATTATGAAAGTTTCCTTTTTTTTCTCCACTCAAAAACATAAAGTTGACATTATTTAGGAGTAGTTTAGTAATAGTAGTTATTTCAGAGTAGTTTCCTTATTATTTATATTATTCTACTGGTTTGACCCACTTTAGATCAGTCTGGTTATTGTTTATTGGGGTCCCCATTAGCTTCCACTGTAGTGGTTGCTAGTATGCCTACGGTCCCATCAAAAATCTATACATCATTTACAATAGAACTGTATACATTATTCACAAAAGAAAATGTGTACATGTTGAGCCGCATTTTGTAATAAATGTTGCCGCATTATGTAATAAGTTATTACATTTTAAGAAGATTATTACAAAATGCACTTGCAACTTTTTTATTCTGTAGAAAATTTTGTAACATGGTGCATTACGTAATAACAATTCTAAAGCATAGTTTGTTTACTAATTGTATTTTACTTTAATTTGGGCATCCATTTTAGGCTGAATTTACCAGGAAAAACCCCCTTGAGGCTTAAGAGGTTAAACAACATAAGTGTCTTCTGCTTGTTTACAGAGCTGCTGTGACCAGATAATTTATCCACTAAGATTCATTTTAAGCATATATGAAATTGCCTCAAAAGGTTAAACAAACAACAACATTTCTACTTCCAATATATAATCCATCATTTCAAATTGTCCATGTCTAATATGTTTAATTACCAGCTAAGCCATAAACTACTTAGAATATCCTTGAGTTTTAATGCCACACCACCAAAGCTACTGCATAATGTACTAAATTATTACATAACGCGGCAAAATGTATTACAAAATGTGGCTGTTTATTACAAAATGAAATGAAAACGTTATTACATTTTGGACGTTTATTCCAAAATCCGGCTCAACAGTACATCATTCACAATAAATCCAGTGACAATGCAGTAGAATAAATAACAGTAAACACATCCAAGAAGTATAAGTCTGACATATTGTACACCATAGATTTTAGTGTTCTTTTAAATACATGTAAATTAGGTTATTATCAGTAATAAAATGTGGCCCCTAAACTAAAATGAGTCTGTAGCTGTTGCTCAGAGGGTAGGAAAATTTTGCTAATGCTTGAGGAAATTGATATTTAATCCTTAAGGTACATTATAGGGTAGAGTGTGTGAAATGCTAGCGCTTAAGCATATCTTAAAACCAACCATAAGATAGAAAACTGTATCGTGTGATTCTGCTCTTATTCCTTGCTAGCTTGTCGTGTTGATTAGTTATCCCCATCATGAGAGGAAAGAGCGAACTGTCCGTGTGTCACACTATACGTGCCAAGGTTTCTTTCATGCCGTCCGGGAATCAATGGGGACTTGTTTTTTTGCATGTGGCACTTTTTTTTTTTTTTTCTTCTTCTTGTTTTCTGCGGAGGTGGTGTGCAAATCAATGGCACTGAACTCAGACGAATAGCAATTCAGATGGGAGCCAGGCGTTTAATGAATTCTGCCCACTACATATGTGCTCAGCCAATTTGCTTAATGCAGAAAAATATGCAGTCTTTAAGAAATAGATCTCCTAGATATATTTATATATATATATATATATATATATATATATATATATATATATATATATATATATATATATATTAAACATACCATCCAATTACCCGTGTGTGCATTTACTTAGAATATGCTGAGATGTGAAGACTTTCTAGCGTGTTGAACTGTAGCCCGGCTAGTGTCGCTCTGTAGTTCTGCATAGGTGAACAATCTGTGCCAAGCCAATTACTTAACCCTGACCCATAGTGGCACAGAAAGGCAGCTCTGGACTTAGTGACTGTCTGTAATCTAGAAGCTGTGCTCTGGCCTTAATGTGAGAACTGGAACAATCTAGTCTCCAAAGGTAGAAGTACTTTGTGTACTGTACTTTAAGTGCAGTTTTTAGGTATATGTACTTTACTTGAGTATTTATTTTTCTGGTAACTTTTTACTTTCACTCCCTACATTTTTGTATAAATATCTGTACTATATATATATAGATATATAGATATATAGATATATAGAATGTAAAGATATATATATATATATATATCTTTACATTCTCAGAATAGACTCATTACTTTTTCAAACTAGACAAATGTGACAGTATGAAAAATAAATGGTAAATCAGAAATTGTGACTGACTATATCATCATTTTGACTTTTTAATCTCATAATTATGCATTTCTTTTTCTATTTTCTCATGGTTTTGACTATTTTCTCAGAATTTTGTTTTTTTATCTCATGATTTTGATTTTTTAAAATCGCATAATTATAATTTAAAAAAATCTCCTATTTTTGAATTTTTCCTAAATGTCATGTCCATACCCACTGCACTACTATGACCCAATAAAACACATCATCTACACAGTAAGCCATTTTAAAAGCTTTCTTTTTGGATATTTTTTGACATTTTTCTGGTTTTTCCTGTTTACCAGAGTATTTTTTCATGCAAGTATTTGTACTTCTACTTAAGTACAGAATGTGCTAGTCTCTCAGGTTTGGCTAAAAGACTGAAATTTCAATAAAATGGAATAATAACTGTGCACATTCAGGGTTAGGGGTTCATTTTCATCATTATAAATCACAAAGATAAACTCATAATGTAATTACTGTTGATGGATTTTTGTCTAGACTTCAGGCCTCAGGTGTTTGATTCTCCATCTCTGTTTCTCTTCTTTTTCCACCTTTATCACATATAGTGCTTCACAAATGTATCGTCATGAGACTTGATGCAGCACAACTCCAGAACCATTTGTTCTTTTTTTTTTTTTCTTACACACCCAGCTCTCTGAGGTCATGTCCACTCTAATGTGGAAAAACCTGAAGATGCTCTTTACTGTAAGTGTTGCATGTTTCCAACCCACAACACTTTCTTGGGATGTTTTGCTCAAAGCCCAATATAGTCAGTGTGCTACTGGAATGAAATGAAAACCCACTCATATTTCTTCCTCCTACAAATGTGGCAATTTTTTAAAATTTATTTATTTTTTATATTTGACCGAAATGTGTTGTTTTACCTCTAATTGAACAGTTAGTGCCACACAATAACCAGCATTTATGTTCTTTTTGTCTCTGTTAAGTAGAAAGAGAATTAGTGATTGGTCCTAAATGGCACTTCTGATTACATTTTGCACAAAAGCCTCATTGGGTATTGCTGTTATCTATGCTGGATCTCATCGTTCTACATATTTTATTCATTAGATCAGAATAAAATTCTCATATTGCGCTTTGCCTCAGATGCTGACCCTTGTACACTTCCATAACACTTATGGAAATTGCCAGTGCTTTTTATGACTGAACAATAGTTTGAGTGGCATTGTGAGAGTCTGAGCAGGATTAGACCTAACCTCCAAGGGCTCTCAGCAAAGCCCCTTTTGTATGTGTTTGTAAATAGAAGCGCACTACCCTGAGATTGTCTGTCTGCCTGCCAGCCAGCCATGTCCTACATGCTGTCTGCATCCCTGCTTCGTTTAAGATAAGCATCAGTGTGTATGTGTGTGTGTGTGTGTCTGGTTGCTTACAATTGCATTTATATCTAACATTTAGTTTTTTTTTTTATCTACATAATGTTCTACTTTAAGATCTTCCAGGTAGGGTATCCAGTCAAGCTGCTCTCCTCTTCATATAAATCAAAAGACGTGATGGAAAGACAAATGGTTTGATGATATTTTATGTTGCAGTTGTAAAGTTGAGCTGAAATATCACTGTTTAAGGAGCGGTCATGTTGCTTTTCTGAATAGCCATGAAATCCCAACAGTCACGCCATGTCTGACAGCATGTGGTCATCAAAGCTAGCTCTGAAAACATTGTAATTGGCCGAAGCCTGATAACATAGTATGGTTTCATATCCAGAAAACTAAACCAAAAAGAGTGGCAACAGTCTTGTTTCCTCTCAGATTGATTGGATTTGCTGAAAAGTAATTATTGAATTTTGCCACAAGCTTTATGTTGGTGCTGGGTGAGTCAAACATGTGGAAAAAAAGATCAGTATTAAATGAGGAATAATTGCACATGTTGCATATCTTTCACATGTGTAACTCATTTATTACCAATACTAATGTATAGTGAATGAGTGATGTATTAATGTCTAATTTTATGTCTTGTTTCTATCAACTGCTTATTTTTTTTTACTAATTCTGGCATATTTACATGGGTGTATTCTTTTTTATATATAAGAATGTTCAGAAATATGCATCGCCCCTATTAAATGAACTTTACAGTAACTTCCTTCTTGCGTCGCCAACTAAGTATCTCGTCTAAAGTGAATTAATGTACTTGATTTTGTCTTCTCATTACTTTCCGTGTGCTGGGCATTTACTTCGGCACAAAGGGCTGGTCTTACTCATTTGTGCATGGGAACTATTTTTCTGTGCGGAGGAACACAGCCGACGCACACCAAGGACTGTCAGTGAGAGCCTCATTGGTAGTTACACAAACGCAGCTATCCTCTTTTGTACTCCTCTGCATCGATGGTAATATTTCAGCCCAGTCAGCACAACACAAACTCTCAATTTCAGTCGGCATTGGTCGGTCATCTCCACACTGACACCAACAGTTCGCATTTGCTTTGTATCGCACATCTGGAACGCTTGGACTAACGGTATTTTCCAGTGTTGAAACTGCTCCTCTGTAAATATGGGTTCAAAATGGTAGACGTCGGCCCTGTTTCTCCGCACCGAAAAATAGTTCCCATTTGCAAATGTGTAAGACGAGCCCAATGCGCTGTGAATTGCGTCATCATTCACCCTCGAAGTAAATGAATCCATGTATCACGAACGAATAAATAAACGAATGAATTCGTTTTTCAAAATGAAACCAAAAATAAGACAATGAAAAAAACAACTTGTTTCTTCATTATTTGTTTCCAAAACCAAAATGAAAAAACTGATAATTTTTTTTTTAGTTTTCCTTTTTGTGTTTAAATGAATAATGGAAAAAAAAAAAAAACGGATAACAGGCGTTTCCTGTTTTATCCAATTTTGGCCTGAAGCAAGTTGAGTAAACCAGAAATGATCGTGACCCACAGTAACAAAGATAGAAACCTATGTCCTATTTGGGGAAACTAAGAGGGTCATATTCCAATTAGTGTCATATTCCAGGTATGTTCTTTTTATAATTACACACAAAAAATATTTGTATGACAAGTGTATATGTATATCTTGCATATGCGTACAGCTTGTACTTACCTTATGTACTGATAACAGGATAACAGTTTCCAGTTCATATGTCGTTTACACCTGATTTGAGCACAGAATCTTCTCACCGACATTTCCGAGGATCTCTGAATACTGAACTGCTGGAGCGTATTAGAAATCTCAGCATATGTTTTTCCATCGTCAAACAGCTGTTTAATCATACCATAATGATGTTTCTTTTGGTTGTTAAGATTCATTTCTGGTTTACACAACTGGCTTCAGGTCAAAATTGGATAAAACGGGAAAAAGCCATTAACGTTTTTTTTTTCCTTTATTCATTTAAACACAAAACGAAAAAAGAAAAAAATGGATCGTTATCTTATTTTTTAATTTTGGTTTTGGAAACAAATAATGAAGAAACAAGTTGTTTTTTCATTGTCTTATTTTTGGTTTCAGTTTGAAAAACAAATGAATGAATGATACATGGATTTAAATTCCCAGTACAAAGAAAGTTATGAGGAGACAAAATCAAGTACATTAATTCACTTTAGACGAGATACTTTGTTGGCGACACAAGAATACAGTTAGTGTTAGAATCCAACCTGTGGTCAGTTCTTATAGATTCAGACATTGGCTGGGTCACCAGGAAAAGGCTTCCACACACTTATTTAGGTCTGGGAATAGTAGGGAAAGAATGAATTTGGCCTGGCCCTTTAGATTGATGATGATTTTAATGGGGGAAAAAAAATCAGTTTCTTGCTTCCTTATGTGCCTAAATGAAACACGAATAAGTGGAAACACAAAACACCAGCATCTTTTTCAGTATGTTTGATCAGATAGACAAATAATTTGATCTAGGATTTTATTATTACCTCCCTTGTTTCCTTTGCATCTCTGATTTCAGTGGTCCAAAAGCATCCGGCGGGCGTTCTTCTTTTCAGCTGGCCGAAAAAAAACCCATAGAGGGAATCAGCAAATCACAGCCACAGACAGTAATCATGCAGTGGAGCTCTTGATAATAACAGTGCATCACTTCTCTCTGATTGTCTAAGAGGATCTTAGTGAGATGTTATCTCCTTCTTCCTTTTCGTTTTTACAGTGAAGGAAAAGGGCGGGAGGGTCAGTCTTGCATGAACAGAAAATTACCAGGAAAAATCACTTCCCCCGTCGCGTTTGATTTTAGATTTGCCAATTACCTCCTGTCCTCGATTCATCCCAGACATGCTGTGGTTTATAAATGAGTATACAGGTGGTGGGCTGCGTGTGCGCATTGATGTGCGAATCACTTTCTGTGTGTATGCGAGCGTGATCAGTAGCCTTTCCATCTTTGGTAGAGTTGACCTGGTTTGTGGTGTCAAGCGCGAGCATGGTCAGGGTTGTGAGTAGGTGCACCATTCATCCAGAGTAGTAAGCATTTGACAGCATCGCTCCACCATTAGGCTGTGTGATAGATGCTCCGCTGAGTGGGAACAGATGGGTGGAACCTGCAGAGGATGAAAATAGGATTTACTTGTAGGCATATAGTGTAGATTTACTGAAGGAATTCATCTTCGAAATATGATTTTTATAACAAAGTGTTTTTTTCACATTTCATTTTTATAGTTGCGTTCAGTGAAGGCAACACTACATTAACTTTGATATCCAGGCAATTTGAAGTTAGGGATGTAAGATAATATCGGTTGCGCAATATATCGTGATATTTCGTTTCACAATACACAATATATTTTTTTTTACATTGGGTTATTTATGGGGTTAGGTTATTTATGGGTATTTATCTATATTTGTTTTTATTGTTTTTGTTCCGTGAGTTTTCGTTTCGTGAAAGTTTCGTTGTTCTTTTATGACAATGATAATAAATATTCTGAATCTGAATCTATATCAGATTTTTAGGTATTTATTCAAAGGCAGATATGGTGGAGGTACACCTTTAGTTTTTTTTTTTTTTGTTTATTAAGCTCTTTTTATTTACGGAGCAGGATCTTAAAAATGTAATCTGTGTTATTTATTTATTTATTTGTTTGTTTGGTTGGTATTTTTTTGTTGGTCTGTGGGGTTTTTGTACTGACAAAGCCACATATTATAACATTTTTAAGTTTTTACAGAAGGAAGTTTTGTGATAAAGCATTAGGTCCTATTATGATCAAATAAAAATGTGTTTAGTAATTGTGGTGTAATTATTTTTTTTTCCCCAGGCAATAATAAACAAACAAACAATACAGTAAACAGTATTGTGATATTGTGATCCTTGTATTTTGATTTGTATCATATCACCAAATTCTTCTCAACATACACCCTTACATATTTGACATATTAAGATTTGAATTTTGTATGTGCATATTTTATGGTAGTTTTATTTACCATATCGTATTATGATCCTAATTTTGTGATTTGTGTCGTATCACCTTATTATTACCAATACACACCCTAGTATAAGTTGGTTTTCATTTTTACTTTATTACTGCCTGTGTTTGTATACTTATTTTACACTGTTTCCATGCTCAGAGGAAAGACCCTGCAGTGTGTATGTACAGTATATGTGTATGTGTGTGTGTGTGTGTGTGTGTGTGTGTGTGTTTGCTATCCTCCTCACTGTTTGCCCCTATTTGTACGGGTGAATACAAATTGGGTTCCTTATGGCTATAGATGCTGTGGTGAGTAAGACTTTACCCTCTCTCTATGATTCTGTGATATTTTAACACAGATGCCGTGCTTCCACTGGCTGCTTTTTGGTGTTACTCACATCCTCAGATACAGCCCACAGTCATTTGCATTTGATTTGGTTTTATGAGTAATACTGTCAGTGTCAACTCCCTGTCCAGTGTTTTTTTTTAAGACCCTTAATAGAGGCTGAAGTGTGAGGGCTGTTGTTCTGAACAATAACCGTCTTGTTTTTTTTTTTTGTTTGTTTCCTTCAGTCATTGCTTCAGCCATTTTGTTTCTGTCGTATCCTATCCATCCCCTTCCCTCCCTCTCTCTCTTTTTTTTTTTTTTTTTTTTAAGTTTTTCACATCCTACCCCTCAAACATTTTTGGATTAGCAGAGGAAAACTAGCTCGTCTGCTCTTTTGCATCCCTCAGCTTGTCCTTTAAAGTCTGTCCACTACCACTCGGTCTTCGTCCTCCCCTCCTATAACTCATGCCTAACATCCCCTCTCCCTCTTCTTCTTATTTTCCCTCTTTTTCCTCCACTCATCCCCCCAATCTCTGACTCACACCTTAGCCTTTGCGTGAGGTAGACGAGTCTTATCTGTGCCTTGGCAAACACTCATTCGCTGCTGCTGTTCTCTGCTCTGCTGTCCAGTCTTTTTACCTCTCATCTGCTGTCCTTCTCACCTCTCCACGATCACCCCTTTTCTACTCTTCTTTCCAATTTCCTCTGCTCAAATGAGATGTTGTGTACAGAGGAGAGTGTGTACATTCCTTATCTCAGGCTCCTGTCCAGGTATTAGGTGAAGGAAATGGACCTATAATGAAATAGAGAATACTGCTGTGCAAACACAAAACTACTGTACCAGGTTTGCTGCTATGTATGCATTTGTGTGTATATATATATATATATATATATATATATATATATACATATATATATATATATGTGTATATATCTGTCTGTCTGTCTTCCTGCCTCTCTCTCTCTCTCTCTCTATCTATCTATCTATCTATCTATCTATCTATCTATCTATCTATCTATCTATCTATCTATCTATCTATCTATCTATCTATCTATCTATCTATCTATCTATCTATCTATCTATCTATCTATCTATCTATCTGTCTGTCTGCCTGTCTGTCTGTCTGTCTGTCTGTCTATTCTCTCTGTCATTGGACGACCCTCTCTACCTTTCTACATACCAGTCTGCTTTTGTTAACATACTACTGTACATCTCCCTTTGATTTAATCCTTAGCTCAAAAATCTTCTCAAACAACCTTTCATTGTATTTTCACTTGTAGTTTTTTTTTATTTTACAACATTTTGCTGTTAATTCTACATTCATTTCTTATAGGGCAGAGGTCCAGTTGTATCTAAGTGTCCATCTTCTATGTCAGTTTATTGATCTATATCTAATATATAATGTGTGTGTGTGTGTGTACGTGTCTCCAACAGTGAGTGCGAGTGGCTGATTAAGGTCACCCTCTTTTCTCATCTCATTACTTTTGTCACTGTCCTCTCTTGTGTTCTTCTGTCTCTCTCTCTCTGTCTCTCTCCCCCTCCTCTGTCTCTCACCATTCATCTGTGTTCTTCGCCTCCCACTGTCTGTCACTTCCTTCGTCTTCCTCTCTCAGCTTTACCCTGCCTTCAATCTCTCACTGTTCCTTCTCCTGTCATGTTTATTTGTCAAATTTAACTACCCATAAATTATTTGCTATAAAAACTTCTCTGAGAAATGCATGTGTGTCCTCTGCTGTATTTCGGTCTTTCTGTCCCTGTCATTGTTATCGTCCTACCCAGGCCTGCTCTGCTCTGCGGTCTGTGCCCTCCTTGCTACATTGCTATAGCGTCCCTCATACATAGTAGATATGCTAAACAGCTACAGCCGAACCACAAAAGCTTAGTCTGTGTGCACCCTCCCGC